>CM037085.1:80083-93364 GCA_020882725.1 Aphelinus certus | reverse complement strand
TTAGCCGCCGCCCCCCCCCTCCCCCCGCGTACTCGATCCCTTCCTTTGACAGCCGATTGATGCCCAAGTTCCGGAACCGACAACTCGATAATAGTCACCCTCAGCTCACCAACGTTTCTCACCGTCTCAAATTTTTCTTCCATCCGTCTCGTTTGCCCCCGGGAATTTTCGTGAGATACACGCAAAAGGTGGGATTGTCGTTCAACGCGTTGGGAGGTAGCTTTTTGGCACATGGTTTTTCATACCGCAAATGACGTTTCGATCGTCTCGAAGCCCCAGTCCCCGACGTGACGGCCTAAAATCCTCGAATCACTGCCTCGACAATTGAGATTCGTTTTTTTTCCTTTCTTCTTTTATATCACTTTGATTCTTTGTACTTGAATTACGCCGGAGCATTTCGCTGTCAGCCAAAACGCACTTTATCGACAATGCCGCGCGACGTCGGCGAGTATATCTAACTCTCTGCGTCCGATTTTTACCGCCAATCGGATTTACCAATATCCGCGCGATTCTACGCGATTCTACTTTCGTCGCGAAAATATCTAAACAAAATGTCTCGCGCCAGATCCAATCTGACCGAGTAATGATTTTACGCGAATTCACAACTGCGCTCCGCAGCGAATACGTACGAGATACTAAAGTGTCTATGATTACAAAGAAAAAAAAATTACCGACGCCGTTGACGTTATCGTCCAACAATGAAAAATTTTTACAAACGTTTTACAAAGATTCGAAAATGTAGTAAGAATCCAATCTTTTTTTTTCGTCAAAAGTCTTTTCAGTCAATTATTATGATCTAAACGCTGAGCTACTCATCTCCTCCGCCATATTGGCACAAACTCCTGTCACACCATTTGGATATTTGTTGATTAGGGACGTTTCATTTTATTGCATTGACTGATTCGAGTGTTGGACCTAGGCGCCCGATCGTATTAATAAGAAAAACACATGAAAAAATTGATGTCATTCGTAAGTAAATTTCGAGTGAAATTGAAAGATCTTCTTCTTCTTTCCCGATCATGTTTCTTTATTGGATTTTAATACCCGTCGTACATACATAATATATATATTGTATATTGTATTCACAATTAGAAAATATTCTACAGTTTAAATGATTTCTTCAACAATAATACCATTTGAGAAGCTTCTTTTGAGAATTTTTTTATTTCAGTTGTTATCGTACTGCGGAGCGCGATTTCTATAGCGATTTCTAGAGAGGAATCGTTTGTCGAACCTCTCTCTTACTTCGACCCAATTTATTACTGAATGACTTTTCTATAACTCTTACAAGTTCGAGACAATAACGTCTGAAGAACTTTATTGTCGATATCGTAGTAACAACTAAAACACGTAGCAACAGTTGTTGAATTAACAATTTTGTTCTATTTCTGATAGTTATTAGATACTTTGATATTGCGATACTTATGATGCAGTTTGTAATTATATTGATTTTTTATTAAAGTTTATCATGCCGATAACGGCAATATTATTTTACGTTTTGATATTACATTTCCGTAATTTGACCATCTAACGTAAAAAATCACATATGAGAATCGCAGATAACGTGTTGAACACAATGAAGAAACATACGAAGGATATAAGTTTTTTAGTGGTAACTGCTCTCATAAACCAAATTGGTGTAACCAATACTTTTGACTTGTTATATAGGTTATCCCACGACTTTTCTGAATATTCATGTATTTTACAACGTCGGGACGGAGGAGCTTACAGAGAACTTGAGTAGCTATTCTCGTAGTCCCCTTTGGAAAAAAAGTATAAAAGAATAAATATTATTGCGAGTTTATCAAAGGTCGAGTACGCTTCTACACAGCGTTCTATTGAATAGTCTTTTTTTTTTACAAATGTAACGATGGAATAATCCGAATAAGAAGGGAATGCGAACATCATATAGCTAGATGGATACATACAATACATATATATATAAATACACTTCCTCTCGCCTCGCGTTTATCGATTGCGTACACCGCCCTCGCGGGGCCAATCCTACCGCTGATCGTATTTAACGTATATATGTATATATATATACACACACACACACACTATATATATAATTATAAATAAAGCGTGAATATAATTGAGTGAATATAAGAGGTGATGATTACGGAATATTTGATCCACATGACGGTCGTTGTAAAATATAATTTTGAGAAAAAAAACTTGTTTGCCATGGTTGAAGAATTTTAAAGGAAATTACTTCTTCGTGTGCGCATGGAGAATTGCACAAAACGACATTTTCGTATGATACGAACAAGTGACTGCAGAGAAATGTATAGTTATACTTTATTTGTGACCAATACTATTTATAAAATAATTGTACTAAACTTCTGAATAAATTTGCTAAATAGCCATAATTATATAGTTATCAATGAGACTGTTAGCGAATTTATTCATAATTTTTTTTATGTGGACGATGTGTTTATTATCGTTACATCGAGAAATGATGATAAACAAAATATATTATATCCTCGAAGTTTATAAATTACGATCGCGTATTCTAAGTTGTGAATCAGTAGAAAAGTGCAACTTGTGTGAAATATGATGGATGAATCTTAATCTGTATGAAACTTAAATGTTAACATAATCCCTGTTCTTGCTATTATTATTATTATTATTATTATTTTATTATTATTATTATTATTATTATTATTATTATTATTATTATTGTTAATAATATTATTATTATTATTAATAATATTATTAATGATATCACGACCTACTTATATTATCTATTATGATTCTGATTATTATTACTATGATATGATATTCCGTATAGTTATTAGTTTCTATATATTTAAGATTGAAATCATCATCGTTGCTATGATTGATTTGATTGTCATCATCCCAAATACGCTGACTAGTGAAACACAATTTATCCCTTTCTTGTCTATGATTATCAAATGAAATATGTTTACAGTTCTTTGAAATATATGTGACTGATGCTGCAAATCTGGAAAGAATGATCGAAAAATAGTTTTTTCATACTTATACGTCATAAACTCAAAGAAAAATTATTGCCCGTAAATACTTTTTGATAATTCGGAAACTGAATTGAATTATTTTTTCTCTTCTTCAAGAATATAAACGCACTTTTTCCATAATGCAAATTGAGTTATTCGAATCAGTTTGCAGAATGTCGGGTGCGCTGAGAATTCCTTATGCGATAGAGAAATCATAACTAAGAATTATTTTTCATTTGGTTAATTTTGGTGTATAAAATTGAGACTCATTTTAAAATATTGACATTGCATAAGACTTGAGAGCATGATGAACGAAATTCGTAATTAAGATAAACCGATTTATTCTACTTGATGCGAGCGATTTTTTAAAAAAATGATAATAATAATGAATTGACGAATATATGAACGTAAAATGCGAGTGTATATAAAACATGTACGATAAAATTCTAGAATGTATAAAAACGAATGAAAAGTTTTTTTTCTTTTAAAAATGATATATACATAGTGTATTTAAAAGAGTATAATACAAATCATTTGCCTTTTCAACAAAGGTCAAGAAGTATGAAAACAAAACTTTGTATACTATGTAAAAAGAGAATATAAGAACTATAAGATGACTAACAAATAAAAAGAAATGTTGAAAAATATGGTGTGTGTTTGTTTTACTTCTTTACAAAGTAAGAAGGGCATATAAACGCCCCTTGCGGAGAGTATTAAAGTCCAGAACTTTCCTTAAAAAGTAAAACGTTTAGTTTTTTCACGGAAAATTTGGCAGATTTCGATTTTTGCTTCGATTGTTCTCACTATTTCCACGGTGAAATTAGATTACATCAGTTGATTTCGTCTTGATAAGCTTTAAATAATCATGAATCTAAGGGAAATTGGAATAGTCTCCGTGAATATCAGTCGGAAATTGTCATTTCTTACAAAATTAATGATAAAAACATTTGAATATGTTAATCTGCACAAGAGTTACTTGATTTGTGCCATTTCTGGCACAGTGAAATCTGCTCACGTTTCGTAGTATTTCAAAGCCTGTTGATTCATAAAGAGCATTGTTATATTATTAAGTCTAAACATTGAATGAAAAATAAACATCAATGAAAAGAAGCCATGAGCCCCATAGCGTATTGTTTCGAAGACTTATATTCATTCCGTTGTAGTAGACGTCATTGCCTAAGTAAGTAGCAATAGTCGAATGTATAATCGGAGAAACGATAACTTGAAATAAGACTGTAAACAGCCTTGAGACGCCACTAACGAATAAAAAAACGCATAGGCGTAAGTCTTTCTTGAAGCAGATGTAGAGAGAAAGAGATGAAGAAAGGACAGAAAAAAGTTGCATTCCACCGCAAAGCCCCAAGGAAAGAATCCACTTTACGAGGTGCATGAAAACCGAACCAAAAAGTGAGAAAAAAGAACGAACTGCAATGGCTAGGAAAAGTGGGCCAAGAAGGTAAAATGAAACCAGTGGAATTCTGAAACGGGTGGTCTTGAGAAGGAAAAAAGAGGAAGAGAGAGAAAAAGAGAAGAAAAACTGTAAGTGAAAAGACAAAAGATAGAAAACCAGATACTGGGAGAGAATAACAAAGATGAAGAATTCAAACTTGATAATGAAAGTTTTGATGAATACTCTGAATCCATTTCCATTAAATTGAACGATTTAATTTCAAATAATAATTCTGATTAATAATACAAAGTTTTATCGCTTTGTTTGAATATCGATAGTTCAAAATAAGGAGGAGCTGTTCCTAGCTCAATTGAAAGTCGAATCTAGATGATTTATAAAATTCAATTGTCCATCAGTGGCGATTGAATTATTGCAATTGAATACTGCAAGACAACATTGTAAATGTCTTTTTGAAAAGCTCAAATTCACTGAATTAGTTTTAGAATTTCCATGAAAGGATATCATTCTCAGTGTACTTAGTAAGAATTTACTTGAATTTTTCCACCGCTATCTTTAGCATTAAGATCAAGCGAATCAAAGCTACCGTTGGAGTGTTCTGTGATGCACAGCAAAAATAGCTTCGCGGTTTATATAAATCAGTGATTGATTCATTCTACTTTATTGGATAAATAGAGTAGAAACTTGTTGGAAAACTCGGCCGAAAAGATAATTTTAGATTTTGCTATAGAATATATCCAAGATTAATGTCAATTTATTGGATTTGTGGAAAAACAGCATAACTCATGTTGAATGGGTAAAAGGTGCGACACAAATGGGTGGCACTGGGATTTCGGTGAGTTGGACGAACGTACTCCGTTTTTCTCTCTCTGTTCGTGTCTTTGGTCGTTACCGCGCAGTAGCAGCACCGCAATTTCCTTATCGATGCGCACCTTCGTCTCTGATATGTGACTTTTACGTCGCTTTTTTACGATTACGCTTTAGTTCAGCAGCTTACTCTTAGCTGATTGACTACGACGCATCGAGTTTCATGTCGCACTGACCCCTCCCCCCCACCTTTCGCCTCATTCGTCTCTTCTTTCTAGTATACGATCCTATAAGTTTGGCAGAAAATGCGTATATTTGGAGCCGACTGTTTGATTACTCCCAAACTCATCGTCGCGCGGGGAGAATAATATCCCAAGCGTGGTTGGACACGTTAGCACCGAGCGATATTCTATTAATCTGTATAAAAATCGCAAGTCGTTGGAAAATTCTCCAAGATGAGATTGCTTTTTCATACTTGTTTCTTGAGGTAGTGAAGGATATGAAATCTCATCAATCCACGAGTAGACGCTTGGTGAGGGATAAAATTTTAATATTCCAAGGCTTTTGGAGCGTTGGGGAGAAGCTTTCGAAAGCTCATAATCACCACAGTGATTCTCTATTATTCTAGTAAATCAGAAAACTTCCCTCGACCGCGACTCCCCTGCACTTTACCGCTGCGCAGAAGTAAAGAACTCGCGGAGCGAGAGGAAGAATTTTCTCGAAAGTGGTGTGCCGCTAAAAATTGGGACGCCACGAGACGATTTGACTCGGGCAGAAGTCGGGAGGCCGCTGCTGCTTTTTCCGGGAGTTTTGCGCGCGTTGAAAGCCGTTGAAAAACGTGCAAACGAAAACAAAAAATACCCGAGATGGGACGCTTTAAGAAAAATGACGACGTGTTCGTTCCTTACTCGGTGGAAAATCTTTTTTTTTTTTTTGCGCGCGCGCCGGGGCTAGATTTCATACCGGTCGGAATCGCACTTGGAACGGTCGAAATTCCTGCCCGGCGAGCCGGACTTTTTGTTATTCGGCAACTTCGCTCCTTGGATATATGTCGCGAGCTGGAATTTTGAGATTTTTCGAATCCGACGCGGTGTCTAGGCCCTGGGGACGGTTCGGCTACATATCACGTCAAGTTTCGTTGGTAACCTCATGAAACATGGAAAATCGTTGATTGAAAGTGCAGGTTCTCGAGATTAGAGCCAAACCTGCTGTGATTGATCCAAGCATCCTAGTGCAGTTATCCGCGCGAATTCTTCACGTAAAACAGTTGTTCCGTCGTCGAGTTAGTGATTGCTGAGTCAAATTTTAATAGCACGGAGTAAGAGATAAGGTGAATGTCCCAATCACATGTATACTTTCTCAGAATTACACTTGATCAGTGGTGTTAAAAATTTTGTACGAAGAAATTCGAGTTTGCAAAAATGATCAGATTGCAACGTATGTGAAATGTATGTATGTACTTGGTCTACTTTGGGATTGGCGTTTCTCGTAATAGACTTAATAGACCCCGAAAGGAATCTGTGCGTAATAACGTGCCAACAACATCCGTATTGATTTCAGCGGTGTTTTCAGCGACTGAGCCATGGCACGTAGGCTTGTTCTGCAGCCGCGGCGATTGAATTGCAATGATGATCGACTCGCGCATCCGCCGCGCGGACCTGCGGCCAGCAGCTTGCGCCGCTCGCATTTCGGTTGCAGTCGGTCGGTCGCAATGTGCTTCTTAACCAGAGACTCGTGCGCGCGCGGGCGGGCGGGCATTAATCGGGCTCAATCGGGCTGCACGCAGGAGAACGAGAACAAAACGCGCAAAGTCGAGCGTCAATCGCGAGTCTCGTTAGCGTACGCGCGCGCCCCGCGCATATGCTTATCAAAATGCTCGTTGGCCGATTGTGCTCTTTTAATCCGCTGCTCTCGTTTTTCGGTAGGACAAAGGAGAGGAGTAGATATTGCTTCATCAGAGTGTACATTAATGTCGTGCGCTCGCGCAGGGCCCCGGCTCTCTCTCTCTCTCTCTCTCTCCTTTGTGCCCGCTTCCCACTAGGTGTGCATAATGAAAACAGCCCCGGCCCGGCCAGTATTATAAACTATTTTTTTCCCTCTCTCATTCAGCTGTGTATGCTCGGTAAGCTTTGCCGCGAGCAGAATGAAATTGTGCATTCGCTCCATTATAACATACGCCGCGCGCCGACATATATTGAACAAAAATGCTTCGGCTTCCTTCGCCACCTCGAGCCCAATGTGTTAGTCAATAATTTCAGCTCCTCCAGCGATCTGTATTTCGTAGCTCTTTGAAAACTCCTAGCTCCTACGCCTCGATCGGCATCCGCGCCGACATTTTTCTTTTATAATCCTGACAATCACTTAGGTCCCCCAGAAGATTAAATATAATGACAGACCCAATGGTGAATTGGAACATGAAATTATGAAATTCGCTAATGTTGCGCGGTGAGAAAGTAATGCGCGAAATCACAAAAATCTATGTCAATTGTAAGTATATGTCGACTGTTATTTCGTAGGGGTTCAGTGTCGAACTTACACATGGTCAAAATTCAATACAAAACTGCATGATGAATAAACCGCGAACATACACTTGATGCAGACCCCTTGTTTTACACTTCCCCATATGAGATTCATTCAATATATACTTCTTTTACATAAAAATTTTTCTGCATACTATCTATACTTATACATAGCAAATCATACTAAGCACTCTGCTGCTGGAGCAACGTAAAAAATTATGCTGAACAAAAGCTGAGAAAAACATGAAAATTAATGAAAAAGACCTCACAACTTTCGAAAATACATCTTCATGTAAAAAAAAAGAAGCAGATAATGATTCTCATCACTCAAATGGGACCGAGATGTTTCTTGGAAAATAATTTTAAAAAAATATCTAAATTTTTCATTGCCCATCATTTTCAGTGGAATAAGTTGGTGTTGTCATTTGTTTGAGTGACATCTGTACACACAGTAATACATACGGAGCTTACATTTTTAGTCTTTATGAATTTTTTTAATACATATTTTTGTATATTTTTGAGTACCTGAAGAAGAAATATAGTGCCAAAAAGTGTGAAACATCTGCCGTTATTTTTGTTCTTATTCAAGTAAGTGAAAGAGCTTCATATATTCAGTTCAAGATGAAATAGTAGCTGCTGTCGTCTGCTATCCGGCTCATACCTCCTATTATCAAATAACAAAGGCTTTTTCAATGATGTACATACCTTTCTCACCTAATTAACCGCAATGAACTGGAGTTTTTGTTTTTATGACAATTGCAGAAGTGCGGCACAGTGTTAAAACGAAAAATATTCCGTTGGTGCAGTGAGGTTAAACCGAAATTAAGATATATATATAAGTCGTCGGGGGCGCTGACGCGGCGGCCGATGATAGAACGCGCCACAGCGTATGAATACAGTATGACGGATGGCGTCGCAAACATTTACCAGCAGTTGATTGACGAGCTCGCTTGAAAGTATAGTGTCGCAGAAATTCAATAGCTGCCTATGTGCCCCCCCCCCCCCCCCCCCCCCCAACCATGCCGATGTGACTTGGAACTTTGAAAAGTTCAAGAATTTGCCGAAACGTTGATTGAATTCCAAGATTGAATTCGCAAAGCTCGCGTGTTGAGAATAAACGCATTTGAAATTTCAGTCTGGGGCATTTGGCCAGCAGAGTATGGTCTGTGATGGTAATTCATCAAACTTGATAAATAAAAACATTGTAGCAAAGTGTAGCAAATAAGAGTCTGGTCTTATTTGGCATAGTTAATCAAGGAAAAATCTTGATTACCAGAAGCAACGCGCAACTTTGGCTGCAGACTTGGGCGCGCCAGACATGCCTTGTGTCAGTTGGACTCGAGCTTGACATGAAGCATTTTCACACAGGATGCGTGTTTTTACAAGTCGAGAGGTCAAGTTGGTCGCGACGTATAGCGAAATCCGCAGCGCGCGCGGCTGACTCACCGAATAGAAGGGAATCGCGCGCGGGCGACGATGTTGGTACTCGTGCGTCAGGAGTCGAAATGAAAAGACAAAAATAGCCATGGTGTTTGTTTTGCGCGAGCCGTCGACTGGTACTTACTATTCGGACGGGAATGCAGGCACGCCGCGCTTCGGCGGAGTTATATCTATAAGCCTCGCGAGTCGAGGGATCTTGTTGGCTCGAGCTGGGTGGGGCTGGGCGACGAGCGCGCGGCGCAAATGCAAAGGAGCTGCCAGTGTGCGCGTGTGGGTGTGTGCACGAAAGCTCCAAGTCCTCGTAAAAATCCAGTCTATATTCGGTTGCTGCAGCCTTCCGCACATACGCGCCGTGCACGAGTCGGGTGGGGGTGGGGGGGGCCATCCATCTCGGCGCGAGACAATGAAAGTGCAGCTTGGCCCGCGAAGGATCAAACAGGGAGAAGCCGACGGGCGGGAGCCGAAACGAATGGATATCCCGCGCCAAAGTAGAGACACGTACGACGTGAGACGAGATTGCTTTATACAAATGGCTGAACGAATGAAAAAGCCCGCGTACGGAACACTCGCGAGCCTCATGGATTGAAATTTAGCCCTGTCCGCGCGACCTCTAACTGCTCTCTATCCGCTCTAGTATCGTTCATTTTTCACCTCCCAATCAGCTCGAGTGTTCTTGCGCAACTGCGTATCTATCTATCTATCTGTATTTATGTCGAGCTCATCAGGTGCACGTTTTACACAATCGTAATTACTCGAATCGCGATTCGCGAGTCTCCGAGTGTTGGACGAAAGTCATTGTATACGTTATGGCCGTCGCGCGCGCGCGCGCGCGCATTCTCACAAGTTGCCGAGATTTTGCGTGTGTCCTCGGAATTTTGAGCATTGAAAAGCACTGCTTGCCATCCCGCGATCAACGTGGGCTTCGAATTAGCTGTTCTCTTCGAGTTCTAAACAGTTGATTTATTGTGCTAATCGCAACGGCAAAAAGAATCGAAACGTCACTCGCACCCAAATTTCCACTTATCATTGAATCAGTTCAAAATACACTTTGCGCAATTTTAAATTTTTCTATGACAATAAAATTTTTGGTGCATTTTTACTGCGAAGCTGAGTTACTTTCTTTGAATCCATTCAATAATTCGCATCCGCAGAAATTCATGCATCAAGCTTTTGAGTGAAGCTTTTGATGCTAGAGAAGGGCAGCTGTTGGCAGATGAGTAAGTTGACAATTACTATGGCCATATCTGCAGCCGATTCACGCGTCTACAAAACATATGACACGTTCGTACATTAACGTACGATACATATTTGTCTTGAGTAGGTGTACCATTTGTCCAGCGCTGCTTCTAGAGGCAATAGGAATTGTTACGTGATTTTGTAAAGTTTGCTCGGGCGGCCATGAAAAAAGCGCGTGAATCGGCAGTGTAAGAGGTAAAAACGGCTGAAAGAAAGAATTGCGACTGTATAGCGACTCGCCGCGGCGAAGGGGCACGGGTAGTAATGCGAAACGCACGATGGAGTAGAAAATGATGATATATCTTTTGATTTTGGCGTGCAATGTAAAAATAGGGCCTTGGCGAGAGTGAGTTGTACTGCACAGGGCTGAAAGTTAATTTGTTACGTGTGTCACACGTGCTCGCGAGATATATCCAACACGGAGGGGTAAAGCTGTGCCGCCTAGGGAGCAGTACGGCTGGAGAATAGTGGCTCTCAATCAACAAGACGGCTGTCTCGCTTCGCGCGCAATTGCACATTGCAGTATATACGTACAGTAATGTCTATATACGCAGACGCGCGTGTGTACAGCGACAGACACGCAGATGAACAGATTGAGCTCAATTCAGTTGAAAAGCTCAACGAAGCAGCAGCAGCAGCAGCAGCAGCAGCAGCAGCGTTGCAGTGTCTTTGCTGGCGCGCGGGCCGTAACTCACGGGGCGCCGCCGCGCCGCCGGCTCGGAAGGGCCATTCTTCAGGTTCGGATTTATCGGGCCGTCGCGCGGCCCGTCATCCGCGAGCGGCCGGCCATCCGCGGCCCGCGATAAACTTGCCAACGCCCGACTCGACGCGCCGGCAAATTACTTGGGAGCTGCGCCGGGCGCCAGAGCTTTAATAACTCTTTTCCGCAAGCGCGAGCCTGAGGCCTCCGCAGCTCGCTTATCTAGTTTAGCTCTCCCCGGCGCCCCGCCACCGCCCCGCCGCCGCCGCGCCGCCGCCATACTTTTTCCGCCCGGCTCGCGTATACTTACGTGCAGCCGCGTCCAGCTCTATCTGCGTCACGGGCCCATTCAATTCAATTGTTCCCTCGCTGAGCTGTATGAGCTGTAACTGCAGCCAACTGCACTGCGCAGGCACGTTTGTCAGGTTTCGGATATCCGGTGCTCTCTCGGCTCATGGTGGGCGCCCACTGAAGAAAATTTTCCCTACCTTGCCCGCCCCCATTTAGCCAGCTCAAAACCACTCTCAGCTACCCCGCCCAGCTCAACTTCCACTGACTCGAATTTTTTCACCCTCCCCTTATTTACCACGTACTATTCTCGCGCACTCGACCTCAAAAATCACGTGTAAATCATTTCATCTTACTAATGCGTGAAATCGCGCATTTCCCGTACTAGTGCTTCTATCAAATGCTTTTCAAACGAGCACTCGTACATGAAAACATCGTACATCTAACTAGTGCGTTTATTTTCAATCACTCGTGTGAACGTGTAACACCTGGACTCGCCGCGGCAGTTCGCCGTTCGTAAATGGTCGATCTTTCAGGGCCAATCCGTCGAGTGCAGTGGACAAGGAAAAATCACAAAATCCACCACATGTTTAATTTATGCGACGTTTCGCCAGTAAAATTCACTGGCTAAAAATCAGGCTAAAAATTTATTACACAAAAAAAAACACGTAATAAATTGCAGCAGCCGCTTCGACTGTTGAACTTTATATTATAATTTTATTCAAACCTGGTGAGAATGAAAAATTTATTGTTACTTGGTCGATTGTTTTGTACTTAGATTGCATGAGATTGAAGTATTCAATGTGCAGCTCTACAGAAAATTGCTCCCTGTGCAATTTTCATCTACTTTTATGATAAGAGTAGATACACAGCATTTTAAAGTTTTGCGAAAAAAATGTTTGCTCTCTTCTTCTTCTTCCTCTTTTCGTTTTTGGCCGTGAGCTTGTTGTGGAGCATTCCGATCTTGCCACAAAATCTGCACATGCAATGCTCACGGCAGAAGAGCGACAGCTTTTATTATGTTGTTAATTGCAGTGCCTCGATTCGACGTGGACGCATCACAACTGCAGCTGTATACAGTTAATCGGGTGGAGATTCGGAAGCACCGATCGCCGCGGTGAGTGAAATTCAAATGCGCGCGATTGAAAAAATTCAAGTCGCCCGCTAACATCCCGAAACAGATGCAATCGCGCGGAATGAGTTTACGCGCAGCCTTTATCGCGTCACAATAAACACTAGAACAATCGCGGCGGAAGCAGCCCAACGCGTTTTACTGCGCGTATGAAAAAATTCGTTGCCGTATTAGCCGCAAGCACGCAAAAACACGTACAAGTACATTATATGTGTAATAGTGCAGCGTAAGTTTCTGCACCGTGAACGCGCGCGCAGCTGCATTTGCGCGGCGTTGGGAGTGATAGAGATACCAGCCAAACATTTAGATGATGGGACGAAATGAAAAATGACGAGAGCCAAGGTGAAAATCAAAGTTACAACTGCAGCGAGAAAGAGAGATATCGCATTATACGCGAGCGGAGTAGCCGATACGGAGACGCCTCGACAGACGTGCCCTTATAGCTATAGTACAGTAACCATCTGTTTTTACTGCGACTTTTCATACACTGTCGCTAAAAACTTTTGGGTTCCCTCCGGAAAATGATTCTAAATCGAATGGTCGTTGTGCGTCAAACTGAAAAGTGCGGCGTCATGTTTTTTTTTTCGAAAATGTTCAAAAATCTGCATTTTTCTTTTTTCATTTTGAGTTTGTATCAAAACTATCAATCCTAGAGTAAAATGGAAGAGAGGTAAAAGTTTCGTTATTAAATTTTGCATGAGGATTAAGTATTCCGAAATATCAATCTCGTAAATTGTTGTTGCAAAATAGATATAAACAAAAACATGACCTCA
>CM037085.1:24426-80063 GCA_020882725.1 Aphelinus certus | reverse complement strand
TGTATAAGGTACTCTTAGTAAAAATCTCACTATCGTAGGTATGATTTGAAAACTTGAAAAAAAATCGCATATTTTTTGGGGTCATGTTTTTGTTTATATCTATTTTGCAACAACAATTTACGAGATTGATATTTCGGAATACTTAATCCTCATGCAAAATTTAATAACGAAACTTTTACCTCTCTTCCATTTTACTCTAGGATTGATAGTTTTGATACAAACTCAAAATGAAAAAAGAAAAATGCAGATTTTTGAACATTTTCGAAAAAAAAAACATGACGCCGCACTTTTCAGTTTGACGCACAACGACCATTCGATTTAGAATCATTTTCCGGAGGGAACCCAAAAGTTTTTAGCGACAGTGTATGAAAAGTCCGAGATAGCAAATTTTCGAACAGATGCGCACCGGTCTACTACATAGCTTTATCTCCCCGGGCCATATATCTCGGCGGGGCTTTCCTCGCGCTGATAGACGCAACTTGTTGCGGTGCCGTGCTGTACCACACATGCTACCCATAATACACAACTGCGGCGGCCCGCTCAGGCAGCTTGCCCGATAACCTCGAGCTATTATCTCGAATAGGCCCGCATCCCCGCCTCGGCCCGCCCCTCTCGTATTATCTCTTTTTGCCCCCGCATCTCTCGGGCCAGTTCTCGATGCGCAAAACCAGTCGATAGCTGCGCGCGCCTTTCCTTCACAGATTTGTTGTTTTGAAATTGTTTGAAAAAATCAATTGACGACCAAACAAGCGAATATGCGCGCGAGAAGCAAGAGGCAGTTGTTTCGAATTGAGCTGACGTTTCGCCAGCTAGTTTTGCTAATCTCGTCGTCCGGCTCGACGTTGCGGTGCAATTTATTCTACTGTTTTAATTGAAATTTATCCATTAGTTAAAACCACCAGTTGAAATCTGTAATAAAGGTCATTTGAGTGATTGAGATTTATTCACTACATGCGGTTCTCTGGTGGATCGACAAAAACGCGCATGATACAGAGCGCGATTAATGATGATGATGGATTATGTATCCCAAATCCATCAGTCATGCTGAACCCCACATCAGCAAAGAAATTTTAAAAGTCATGAAATAGTACATCATGTGCACCTGATCAAGATTAAACAATTTCGGCACAAAGAACGTTTAAAAATTTTGCGCGTGCCGAGTAATAAAACGAGTAATTTTTCAAATCGTGAATAACTACTATAGGTAAATATTAATTTCACAAGGCAAAACCTCATAACCTAGTTGATGTTTAGGTCTATGTGTGTATGTTTGAACCAAAAATAAGGAATCGATTTAATTTTCGAGAACAGCAACTATCGGAATGAATAATTACATAGATCGCAAAAATGAGAATTAAACAAATCTATAATTTAAATTTTTTTCATGCACTTGGAAACTACAAAAGTATGTAGATTAACTTTCTGAAGGTTTTCAAATTATTTTCTTAGAAAGTAAATATGATCGACTATACATAAAATAGAGAGTTGGATGAAGAACTGACTAATACAATTACATGTAACATGAATTATACTATTTTCTCTGTGTGATTGGTATACATCATAATTACACATATGATATAATATAATGTAATTGAAACAGTAACTATTCTAAAATTCCTCTGTCATTAGATTTAATGATAAAAACCATTTCAGTGAGCAAAAGTTTGTCCATCAAAATCACATAAATTAGGAGTGTACTGGATTAACAATCTATTTTTGAATAATGATCACAGAGATTAATTGCAGTCTTTTTCATTTGCAAAGACACGAAGGCACAATTATTACGTATAAGAAAGTAATAAGATTCTTGTTCTTATACAGATCTTTGATTTGTTACATTTTGAACATTCCTGTTCTCTTTGGCAAATATTTTATTAAGATTTGTAACAGCCTGGTCTCCTAGTTTCTGTAGCAAATCTTGCATGAACGAATCTTTCAACTTTTTCAAGCATCTGTAAGAAAGTATTCCATTTAAACTCTCTCATCGCGAGAAATTTTATAATTTACCAATTAATTGGAACGATCCGTTACCTTCTGTAAGAAGCATCGGTTCTGAATTTCCCGATATCTCGGCTTGGGGCGTGAGGTCGGTGAATTATGAATGTATCTGGCAAAACAATATATCTGGGAGCAAGAATAGGAAGTTAGTTCCTGCGCCATTTAAATTCGTACAAAAAAATGCATGATTAATGTAGTTTTTCTCGTGCAACGCATTTTTGAACGATTTTTTTGTCTATCTTGGTGTATTATTATCAAATTTACATAAGAAAAATTGAAGAAATGGATTTTTCTCGTGGCTTGAAATTGAAACGAAATTAGTAATAATTTTTAATTTACACCATATGCTTTTGCTTTGAATATTATGAATTTTATAGTTATATTCGAAACCATAAGCGATAAAATACTCCATATTATTTTCACTCACTTGTATCCCACAGCTGTCAAATGAGTTATATAGGATACTTTGTTCCAGCCAAAACCAATGAACCTTGTATCATAAGAAGGTGCAGCTCTTGAAACAACAATGTAAGGTTCAAAATCTGGCTCCCAAGAAATTTCATAAGGTTCTGTTGCATTCCGATACCAAGTATAATTTGTAGCGGCGTGACCCTGAGACCACACATGGTAACGAAATGTATACAAGATTCCATAATTCATATACTTCAAGACCTCTGCCTTCGATGTTGGAAAAGCGAATCTTGAAAATGAATTTCAAATGATAAATATAACGTTCCATCAACTGATCTCTAACTGATTATTCAATATCAATTTAATACCTATATCGTTGAGTTTCAAAAGCAGGAACTACAAGGGCAACTTTTTGCGATTCCGTAAGATTTTGTTGAGTGATATAATTCATCAAATACTTCTGAAGATCAATTTGAGGTAGAAAATCAATATCTAATTGGAATATATACGGAAGAGTTATATGTGCCATAGCAACATTTCTCAAGTAATTAATAGGATAGAAGTCCTAAAATGAAAGTTGCATGAACATTTATGAAAGTTAAAGATGCTCATAAAACGGAATCTTCCAACTTACGCCTTCTTTATAAACAATATGATATGCTATATTTTTCCGATTTCGTAATTCAGCAGAATTATGAATAAAATCCAAGAAACTTTGTACTTCAGCATCAGTCAGATAAAGTGCTATGCTTATCACACCAGGCCAATGTTTTGAAAGGTCTTCTAGGAGTGCTATTCTATCAAAACTACACTGTGTCGTGAGAAGTATATCAGCAGAGCTAACAATATTATATTCAAATTCAAGAAAGAAAGTATGAGTTCTGTATATGATATTAGCACCTTCTTTGAACTTGAAACACGGATCTTTGTCAATACTCTGAAAATCAGTAACAATTGCTATGATTTGATTTTAATAAATATTGATTTTGCAAGTATTATCTTAGTTAACTGTATTATCTTAGTTAACTGTACCTGTATCAAGTCTTCATTCATCTGGCACCCAAATAACCTTCGCCTGAGAAGATTACCATCAAGTTCTAGGAAAACTTGATGCATTTTTCTGAAGTCTTGTACATACTTATGTCTAACATTTAGCTTTCTTGGAGAATTCCAATGAATTATCTGTTAACGTTTAGAATTTAGATTAACCATACATGTTGACAATTCGGCCTTGGAAGATGAAATTCATAAATTTACTTACATTTATTTGGTCAGTACTACTATAACATGTTTCACTAAGTGCATGGTCACTCAATTGAACATTCCATGTGCAGTCTATTGTGTAAACAAATTTGGGATTGTTTTTTATGACAGCATTAATGATATCTTGATCTGCTAAACTAGTTTCCATAATGTCTTTCAAAACAAATGCTGTAGTAGTCTCCCACAACTTTGGAAATCTTTTGGCACGTAGTCGTTGTAGGTCCATCAATATAACTCCAGTATTGAAACCCTTTCCCAGAGCTGGCCAAGGGCGTACACTGTACTGTGAAGGTTTTATGTACCAATTACTCTGATTTTCAACTAATCCCACAACTTGTTCTCTATTAAATTTTTTGAATAATTCCCAAAGAGATGAAATGTCACTGAGGACTGTGATATCTGTGTCCAAAACTAATATTTTACTTTCGCTGATGGCATCTGGAAGGATCAGTTTGAGTAATCCATACACTCCTGAATAATGTGTATTGGGAACCCATACAACTTTTGGGATCCAGTCTTCAGCTTTGTAATATGACACTACAACTGAATGAATTTTCATGAATGAATTTTCATAAGTAAATATTCTTGCTTGATAATTCCTATAAGAAATTGATTTCAATTACTCACCTTGCGGCACAGCCCAGGTAGTGAATAAAACATTCAGAGTTTTCAGAGCAATTTCATCTACCATTAAATGGAAATGCAAAGGTCTAGTACGATAGAATAGAATAGATTTTACAGTATTGACAAGATTAACTGTTGAATTATAACCAGCACATACTACAGCAATGTGTATCGTGGAACAATCTTTAGCCTGGAAAAGCAATTAAAATTATTTAATTAGTCTATATAGAATTACAAAACACTCACCTTTGTAGATCCATCAATGAGCCCCCCTTTTATTAGACTAAAGGGATAAGGCTTTTGTAATACTATATTCTTTGAGGTGTCCAATTTTTTTGATGTGATATACGGATTCCTTATAATTGGAGCTGCAACAATTAGAATAAACATTAATACAATATCATTATAGAAAAGAAAACTATGGGTTTAAAATAAACCCTATGTATTAAAAAGAAATTGTTACCATTTATTGAGAGATACAGATAGAACACCATTGAAATGAACAAGAGGATGCAAAGCCATCCTACCCATGGTCGAACCATTCTGGTGTGCCATGCATATTTTGGATATCAGTTTATGATTATCTATTATCACTCAGATACACTACATCAACTGTTGAAATAAAAAAGATAAAAATGAATCTGAGATGCAAATTAATTCAACTTATGATATGATATATATATTTTCTTGAATCTCTTTCAATTTGATTTATAAACCCAGAGTCTAGAACAAGAAACTTACTCATCTTGTATTTCATTATCACTTTCATGATTTCATTAAAACACTGGCTAAGAAGTTGAAGTAAGTTAAAATTTCAAGATTAAAACATTACACGTAGTTATACACAATCAATAGCAATCACAATCCCAAGTCATGAGAGCATGCAGTTCACTGTGGTTCACTGTCCAACAAGTGATGGAGTGGTGGTGACGAGACGAGTGGTGACGAGCCCAATAGCAAAATAAGTATATACAGCAGACGGGATGCTCAATTAAGCTGCAACGTTGTCTAATCTCCCGTTTGTTAACTTCGATGTAATATTATGATGTCTGACTCGCGGCAGAACAAACATATAAAAATTATTAGAAACAACACTGAGGCGTTCCTAACTCTGGACAATTGATGTGATAATCAATTATTCGTTGCAACGGTATACAAAAAATTTAAATTTTGGAGCTTTCTGAGTTCACTTTTCCAATGAGCTGGCAACACTGCATTAGAATTTTGGTCGAGCTCGCGGCTCGCGCGCCTCGCATCATGGCAGGGCACTGCAGCGCGGCCGGCATGACACCGACAGAGCGAGAGTGAAAACTGAAAGATCACCAGTGTTGGTGTATATATGTATATATATGTAGTGGTAAACAAGATGGCACCGCAAAGTAGCGTGGACGATCTAATAAGTTATTTCAAAACTCACAATAAAATTCGCGAGCAACAAAGTCACTCTGCGAAAGTACACAGCGTAGGCTGGAATTGTGATGGGAAATTGTTGGCATCGGGTTCCTTCGACAAATGCGTGTGCATATTCTCACTTTCTCCAGATCGATTGGTAAGTCCTAACCCCCGTCCTCATGCGTATGTGCAACCGGTATTTTTGATTTTATGAATGAAAAACTTATTCGTTTTGACTGTTTCGTGATTTATTGACTATCTGTTATGCCTTGAATTTCAATATTCAATCAAGATTTGACGAGACCTTGTTGTGGCTTGAAGAACTAGTAGTTATTGCAGTTTACAATTCCATCTGACAGTGAGAACGCAAAAGGATTTTTAGATTATTAATGTATATAATCAAGCAAACCTAGAAAAAATATGAGACATGAAAGAGAATTTTTCACTTACTTAGGCCATAGCCATTTAATTAAGCTTGAATGTATTATGTAATTAATCTTTTCCATTAAATGCCAGATATTTAGTTGTTCATTGCTTGACCATAGTTCATCTTATTTTGAAGTCATTGTCTACTTATGTTTCAGAAACAAGAGACAACATTCAAAGGTCATGGAGGGAGTGTCGATCAGCTTTGTTGGCATGCCTCGAATCCAGAACTTTTGTCAACTGCCAGTGGGGACAAAACAGTACGAATTTGGGACACTAGAACTCAAAAATCTACAGCAAATATTTCTACAAAAGGTGAGAATATTAACATCTCATGGTCTCCAGATGGCAACACCATTGCTGTGGGAAATAAAGAAGATCTAGTCACATTTATCGATGCTCGTACTATGAAAATAAGTATTGAAGAACAGTTTAACTTTGAAGTGAATGAAATATCTTGGAACAAAGATTCGGATACATTCTATTTAACCAATGGACAAGGCTGTGTGCATATTTTAAGCTATCCAAGCCTCGAGCTTCTACATGTCATAAAAGCTCATCCTGGAACATGTATCTGCATCGAGTTTGATCCCACTGGGAAATACTTTGCCACTGGCTCAGCTGATGCTCTTGTTTCTCTGTGGGATGCTGATGAATTGTGTTGCTTAAGGACATTCTCTCGATTAGACTGGCCAGTGAGAACCATTTCTTTTTCTCATGATGGTAGATTATTGGCAGCAGCTTCAGAAGATTTAGTCATAGATATAGGTGAAGTTGAATCTGGTGAAAAAGTGACTGACATTCCTGTGGAAGCAGCAACATTTACAGTTGCCTGGCATCCAAAACAATATTTACTTGCTTATGCTTGTGATGATAAAGATAGTTATGATAGAAAAAGAGATGCCGGTAGTTTAAAAGTTTTTGGATTCCCAAATGAAAATTAATGACATTTTTATATGATACAAATAAATCAGTAATTTTTAATAAATACTCTGTTTTTTTCATTGTGAATTCTCAATTATTATTTCAAATCTTATCATTTTATCGAAAAAATAATAAAAACAATTCAAAATTCAATACATTAACTTTACACAACAAGTAATTGTTATGAAAAAATCTGTATCAAGTGAATATCATTTTTCAAATTATTTGTTTTCTATCACTTGGTTACCATGGACACATAACCTGCTGAGGTTGTGGTTAATCAGAAATGATATTACTGTACTGTTGTGTGACATTTAACCAAATATTTGTTTTACTATTTTTTTAAATGGCATTTTCACATAAAATACATAATTTTAAATTAGAAAATGAACTATCTTCTGGTGATCACGCAAAAAATGAATTTCAAACAAAAAAAATCAATAATGCAAGAACGTCCATGGAAAGTAAAATTGCAGGTCAAGGAGATGGAATTTCTCTGATGAATACAGAAATCAACTTGGATTTATCCGATGATGAATCTGCATATGAAGAGTCCCTTAGCCCTGATATTTCTGAAGAAGAATCAGATTCAGAAGAATTGCACATTCCTCATAGACCTACTAATGAAGTTAATGAAATTCCATCCTGCCGCTTCACGACTTCTAGAAAAAAAGAATCATGTTTGACTAGAAAATTTGTTTCAACATCCAAAATTTGTGACCGTACATCTAATCTCACATTAGAGGATAAAGTGAAGTGTCTAAGTCTCAATGAAGTTCGATCATCTAGAAATACACAGCTCCGACCAACTAGAAAAAATATGAGTTTTACCAATGACCAACTCTTCAAAATTGAACGAGATAATGAGAACTTATTAAGAAGGATAATGACTCAGCAAAAACCTAAAAGGAATAAAATTGAAGCTGCTCAATCTAAAGTACCTAGTTCTGCTGTTAATAGAAGAAAATTGCAGAGAAAAATTGAAGAAGAAAATATGGTGAGTCTAATTTTATGAAATCTTTAAGATGCAATCATCTATTCTATGGGGTAGCAATAGAACTGCTCTAGATTCGTGCTGACCAATTTATAATTTCTAGGTATTACTCCGAAGATTGCAACAAGCTAAGTCCTGTGCTGTGACCACAACTAAGATACCTGGTTATAGAACACTCTCATAATATTTTTTAATTGGTCGTTTGAAAAAATTTTCACATGATGTGCATATGGAGTGTTAGTATTATGAATTTAACAATTTTTTAGACTTGTTGAAACTATTTATAATTACTCGTAAATTTGATAAAAAAAAAATTTTATATGTGATTGAAATAAGTGCAAATTTGATCAATACCTACAAATGGAAGTCATAATTTGGATAATATATACTCATGAAAGAAGAACTACAGTGCATGTTTCATTGGAATCATTTCAATATACTCTCAAATATGAAAAGAAAAATCAATTATAAACTATCTCGTAAATCAGTACATCAGGTATTTACGTTCATAAATTTGGATTTAATATGCTAAACAATTTTACTATTGATTCTTTTGGAAATCACAAGAAAAAGCAAAAAAGTAAATATTTGTATCACAAACATTTGGTGCGTCACTCTCGAGATTCTTGTTACAGAATCTTCCAAAAAAAGTCGTCGAATACATAACAACTTTATCACAAAATATCAATGAGTATCATTGACGTGGTCATTCTTTTTGTTTCGATGGCCAAGTATCTGATGAAGAAGGTGTCCATATTGTACTCAGAGATCGGAATGGATCGAAACCAGAACTTTCCTGCACAGAGAAAGTGAAAAGAAAATAAGTATTCTATCATTCAAAAGTTATGGAACAGCAATATGATTATCAAAACTAGTGAAAAAATTATGAATTTTCAAGTTTTGTAACTATTATTCTTAACTTCTCAAAGGGGCTTTATGTAGATTTACAAATGATACTAAAATTGTCTTCAACCAAGTTCAAGTCAAAACTTCGTCCCGTGAATCGAAAAAAAATGTTCATATAATCAAGAGTTTGTTCACGTTCGGAAATGTTGAGTCATGCAACTTTGTAACTTTAATTATTTACCTTTTTGGCAAGCAATTTTTAATCAGTTTTTTTTTTGACAAAGTTCTAAGTAATACTAAATACTAAACCATAGAATAGAAATTAATAAATGTTGTATATATGCTCATGAGTACCGACGGCCGTTGAAAGTATTTTGTCTCCATATTCACCTGAACGCTTGGTTCTCTTGTTGCCAGTAGAGAAGGCTGCGAAGTTAATGGTAGAGTGGGAGCACCCCATGGAGCAGCAGCCCACACACCACCTGTATTTATTCCCCAAACACCACTTCTTTCTTCTCCGACGGCTCCTCTAGTGTATAAAGGTTCCCAATTTGTTTCCACGGTTACCCAATTATCTGCAATAATCAATATATATGGCTGTTAGTTCTAGCCGCCTTCAACCTAATCTCAAGTAAATTGAACAAACCTTTTATAGGGTCTGACAAATTTGAAATTTTTTCAGCAGGTTTTGTTGAATCTACTTTGAAAGTGGGTTTTTCAGATATTAAGTTAAGCATAGAGCTGCTATTACGCCATAGTTTGCGGTGAGAATCGTCGTCTGCGTTTTCCAATTCAACAAGTGGCTCGTCCGTATCAGGAAGATCATCATAGGGTACCAACTCTGGTTCGTACTAAAACAATTTTGAGAAGAGAATAAAATACTGCACTTACAAGAATATGTCTGGTACGGAATATTTCTTAATGATTTACCGATGGTTCGTTGAAGGCATTTACGAAATAACTATTTAAATGACTGTTCGACGGGATTCCTAAAACATCTGAATTATTGGACGTAACTTCTTTGTCATTAGGTGTACCAATTAATTTTGAATTGAATTTGTACTCGCTCGAAGATACATCTTGAATTGGTTGACGCTTTCTACAATCCATTCCGTCGATACCAAAAGTATCAGGTACCATGTGTGCATTTGTTTTGTGTGACTTGTTATTGCTGTGGTTAGAGAACGGCGAGAGATTATCTTGATTTCGAGCAACCACGTCGCTGAACTTTGCTCGATTTTCCCCCCAACAAACCGAAGGAGGGGGTGGAAGTGGTGGTGAAACTGTTACAGGTGAAGGTTTTGCGTCTTCTTTTTGTGTAGCAATTCCATTTGCTGTTGGAACTAGAAAGATTCATAGAATATGATGAAATTTTTTAAATATACTTCTGAATTGACAGGCATTACATTACATTACATTACACAATAATGTTTCATCTTTTTTTTCAACGTTTATTGAAACTCTACTGAAAAATAAATTGTTCACTTTCGAATTGACAAAAACCACACGCATTAGAATAAATAAAACAGCTACGTGACAAAAAAAACGTGAAATAAAAAAATCTGTAGAATTTACCTTTTGACTGACTTTTATCGGAATTCCGTCGTTTCTGTGACGCTTTCTCTTTTCGTGGAGGATTTTGCTTTTGGCGAGGTAGTTTATTTGATGACTCGGTAGTAGGTCGTGACAGATGATGTTTACTTCCAGAGCGCGTTGTACTCGTCTTCCATCTATTCGGATTATCTTGTTTTTCCTTGTCGTAATCATCATCGTCACAATCTCCTTCGTAATTATCCTTAAAATCTAGAGATGGCACGGCAGGATTCGTTTGTGATTTCGATTTTTTCAAAGCAGATTTTCTCTGAGCCTTTTCTGTTTTCTCACAATTACTTTCACAGTCCTGAAAACGACAAAAGAATTAAACGCGAATCAAATACTCTAAAATTTGTATTTAAAAAAATGAAATATTCGTTTTATTTTATGTTATGCTATGCTTTCAAGGCTGTCATTAGTTTTCTGGTTAGTTTTAATTTTAATTAGTTACCTTAGGGATAAAAAGAGATAAGGTACTTCTGGATTCTCGCATTTTAATTTACTCTTCTCTCTTTTAAAGCACTCTTTCAGTCTTCAATTCTCAATTCACGAGTTTCTCAAGCGTGGACGAAAACGAAATTTAATTCTAAATATTTATATACCAAACAAAATTTGATTATGCTTGAGCGATGGACGTTTTCCAACGAAAAATATTTAAAGGTGAGTTTTAATAAATAAACGGTACGAAGGAAATTGTTTGAACTGATATAAATTGGCTAATTTGAAGGCTAAAACAAACAATTACGAAAAATATTCCGAATTTTCCTAGTCATCAACATTCCCTTAACCTTCTTAATCATACACCTATTTCATATACACCGATACGTATTTTACTAATTTTTAAACAAGATTAAAATCTCACCATACCTATTTAATTAAGATCCGTTTAATAGTAATAAAATGATTTATTATTTTCAAGGATTTATTGATCATATCGCATTATACTTTCCCTTCCGTATTATTAATTAATCCATTAATTAATCAAACGCTTTTATTCAATGGACTTCTGGTCTGTTTAGTAGAAATTTTGTAATCAATTCTTTGCTCATTTCCTGCAGCTAAAAATATCGAATTTCGAATACAGGATTGCATTTGTTGACAACACGAGGCGGTACAAACAAAATTCGTATTCTAAATATTTTTTCAATCAAATTTTCTGAATAAAAATTTTGTGATTTCAAAGTCTTGCGGTCTGAATTTTTTATTGCAAGTGTGTGGTCAGAAACAACTCAAGTATACGATTAACGCAGTTTTAGTCAAGTGAGAAAATTATTTTAGAAAATTTGAAAAACAAGAGCCAATTTCTTGATAAGAGAAAAATTATGCGATCACTTAGTATGTAATATTCGTTGATAAATGTGTGAGGTATGTATTATAAAAAGTGAAATAATAATATATTAGAAAGATATATTATTATTAAGAAATGTATTATTCAAATAGAGTTGCAAGTTTCACGCTATAGAATTAAGAAATTATGGATAATAAGTCTTGAACTTTCTTAAACGAATATAGTTCACATTTTCCCCAAAATTTCTCCTGTCTAATGTCTTTCTTTGAATTTCTAATTGCCAGACCTCAGCCAAAAGTAAATTAAATATTATATTTCTCTAGGGTATTGGCTCAGCAAGTATTGATAAATCAGATGATGGAAAAGGTCTATTTGATAAAACCATGTATTCCTTATTTCGAAAAAAGATACAGATTCACGGTTCCACATGCGGATTCATAGGTTTCCAAACTCTATGGGGGGGGGGGGGGGGGGGGGGGGGAGGAAGATGTCGTGTGGGGAAAGTTAAGGGGAGGTTCTCATCAAGCAGTTTCAAAAATTCGATTTTTTTTTCTGATTTTGCTACCTTATGATGTGTAGAATATACCCCGAAAAGCGTGTGACTGAAATATTATTTATAAAAAAGTTATAGCATAATAATGGAACCTATGACTAACGTTATTGTTATGGTTAACCAAATCTTTAAACGCGTTTATCTCGAAATGACTTTTTTTAAACTGGTGGGAATCCTAGCCCAAAAACTAATCAAGGTATCGACATGAATCTTTTTTTTATTTTAAAGGCAATTGAATTCCTGGGATCTCATACCTATAAAACCATTAATTTTATTATCAATTTTTGTCTATATATCGATTTTAAGAGCAAAAAAAAAGTGCGAAATCGGTACGTAAATTTCACAAGTCCGCCATTTTGTTCATTTTCAACCTTTTTTCGGTATCATCATTATAATATCCCACAAATGTTATATATTTTCTGAAACTCTTTCGTTTTTTGATCTCGGATAAAAATTGGAGGCCCTAGGATTCCCACCATGCGGAAACTTTTTTTAGAGGCGTGCCCATAAACGTGTGTTTAATTCATCATATAATGATTATTTTTTAATAAAAAATTTTTTTTTGTATACTCAAATAATATATAAATACGTGTGAAAAAGTTTAATACCATTCCATTCCTTCTATGAAAAAAAAAATAAAGAAAAATGGGTCATTTTCGAGGTGCTAGATGAGAACCTTGCACCTAACTATTCGTATCTTGCAATGACAAAGTTGATCCTTAATTCATTACCAAGTAAGTATCCTGGATAGTCTCAAATCAATCGATCAAGTAACGGTACTCTTTATTAGGCTTACATTTATCAAAGATATACTCTATAAGTACTGCTGGAAATTTGTTTCCAATATCATAAAGTTACTATTCTACTCGCTGTTACCTTCGTAGTCATCAAGATTTGAAACGCGTATTTTTTGTTCCGTGAATTGAAATGCCCTAGTTTGAATCGTATACTCGAAGTATGTTAGTCTCTGTAAAAAGCTGCGGTATGTCTTACGACTTTTATAGTCTACTATAATATAATTTTAGAGCTAGAATGGTAAGTTCACTTCCTACAGGGGATTATGTTTGAATTTTTTTTCAATTAATATTCACTCGTCGATGCATTTTAGCTCGTTAAAATGAGTTGATTTTAGAAAACAATTACAAAAATGTGAATAAAAATATCATTTTTCGTTTTTCGTTCAAAGTAATATGAATCAATATTCTAGAATTTAAGCTAAAACTGACCTTGTACGCATTGTTATCCTCCTGGACGGAGCTTTCGGTCGTAGTAGATGACGTCTCCTCCTCAGAATAATGTGTGACTTTCTGACTAGCATTCGCATCATATTTCTTAAAAACGTTGTTAGTATTATTACTTCCATTAGATTGCTTTCGTTTCTCTCCCTCGTTGTCAAGTAACTTAGTCGTATCTTCCTTATTGGATTTGCTCTTTCTGTTTGTCATAGGACTGAACTTAGTAGACGGTGAACCCTTCTTCTCGCCAATTTGCATGTCAGAGTTGACGTCTTGCGAGGCGTTGTCCGTCTCCTGAGTACTGTGACGTTTGCTGTTGCGTTTCTTTGAACCAGAATTGTTTGTCGCACCGTCAAAAGTCAACGGGTCGTTTGCGATGCAACGCTTGAACGACGGCGTGTCTTTCGACTCAATGTCCATTCTAAACCTGCGTTCCTCTTCAGCCGACCAATCTGGTATCTTGATACCCTTATGCGAATCTTTCTCCTTGTTCCGCTTTACGTTCATAAGGCTCCAATCTGGCGACGTGTCGTCCTTCTTACCAACTTTATTATTGGACGTTCTACTCACGTCTTCGTTACTGGTCACGAGCTTTTCTTTACTATGATGATGATTGTGATGATTGTGATGGTTGCCGGACTGGAACGACTGTTGCAGCGGTGAAGAATGTGACAACAGTCTTAGATCCAACGGAGGCTGCGTGGGATTACCTCGAGACATGCTCACAAGAGCACCTCTCAAAATACGATCAGCTTCGAGAAAAGCAGCCACTGAAAATTCAATGAGTTAGAGATGATACGTTCGTTCTCAAGTGTCGATTATTTCTGATATTTACCTAGGACACAAACAAGCAGTACGAGAGTGAGTCCAGTCGCTGTCCACTGTAATGCGTTTTCCCACGTCGGTCGAGTTATCATAGCTGCACAAGCTTCCAACATGTGCGGCGGCATAGTTGTAAGCAAGCTCAGTTTTACCATGCCATTTTCGTTCTCAAACACGCTGCCCAACTCCGGTCCTAAGCTTGTTTGTATGAAGAGATTGCGTTCAACGCGAGACTGCGTAAAATCGGGAGTGAATGCAATCTCAATTTTTTTTGTATCATTGGGCTGGAGAGTAAAAGGTGCGCAGTTAAGTACTTTGAAGCCATAGCCCTCGCAAGCCAGGCCATTTATGAAGAAGGCGTGCACATCGATCGAAAGCTCGCCCGTGTTCCGTGCCATAAACGAACGTTTCACTGTAAGATTCGGGACTGGAAACTTACTTGGATGAGCTACTGAAACAAAGTTTGATGGTTATTTGGAATGCTAAGGAAATTTAAAATAGACAATTCGAATGCATTAAAAGAGGAAATTTTTTAATTACTTTCACAATCCTGAAGATGTTTTTCGGTAAGCTCAAACAATAATGGTTGCTCAGAGCCTGGCTTACGATTGCCGAATTTAAACTGTGCATGAGCACCGCGCCCTACGAGACGAAGGACTTCTAAAATAGTCATGTTGTTCCTGAAATAAAGTATACGTTTTCACATCTTGCCCTTCAATCATACATCAAGACTTGATAGCGATATCGAATTACCTAATGTATAAAAGTGCAGACGATGAAGCTGTAGATGAAGGTGCATAAGACAGCCGAACCGTTTTCGTTTTTGAAGGTTCGAGAACAATAGGAAGAGAATGAGGAGCCGACCCAATCCCCCAATTCTGTTCAAATGTATCTTTTTCGTTAAAAGCGTCATCAAACTTGAACTCCCCGTGTATTGTGTTTGGGCATTCCGAGCAAAAAGGTTTAAATCTACAAGGAATAATTATTATTTAAAAAAAATAATTATTATTATTATTTTTTTTAAATAAATCATCGACATTCAAATTTGGTACTTGATCAATACCGATAGAGAAAAAATAAAAATGGCGTTACTTACTTGTTAGGTAAAGATTGAAATAATCTCATTCCTTGTGGGTAGCTCCAGTCCATTACTAAATGAATTAATAAAGGATGCAACGTTGGATTGTGCAGCGTGATCGTTTTGTACGAAGTATTCCCGACTTGAGTTAATGGGAACGACACCAGACTCTTATTATTCATATTATTAATTCCAGTTAGAAGACTTGGCCAGTAAGGCTTTATATTCACTGTAAATTTATGACCCCGAACTTCGCTAGTGTCTAGTTGCATCGTTATATTGTCCCATGCACCGCCATTCGTTGTGTTTAAATAACGTGTGTAACGGGTGTTGAGGAGATTCAAGTC
The DNA here is from genome assembly GCA_020882725.1 of Aphelinus certus. NCBI lineage: Eukaryota > Metazoa > Arthropoda > Insecta > Hymenoptera > Aphelinidae > Aphelinus > Aphelinus certus. Next base: position 64,269 of record CM037085.1, on the reverse strand, counting down.
AGAATCACGCGTATGCGAAGGTAAGTTTAAAGTGTTCAGCCACTGACTTCCAACTAAAAAATTGAATATTCCAAATTATGTACAATTATATAAGTATTAAAGTGAATATAATTGCAACGTTCAGAATAATTACATACCGCTACTATTTAGGGATAAACCAAGGTAACAATGATGTTTACAAGTGATTGATGGATCTATCTGAATAGAACCTATGTGATTATCACCCTTGGAAATAACAGGGTATGAAGTTTGCTCCAAAGGAATATACTTCACTCGCTCATCTTTGTGCACTGGAGCTATAATAGTAACTTCCATAGGTCTTGCAAAAGTTGAATGTACTTTTACTTGTTGCAAACAGATTGATCCCTAGAAGCAGATTTTGATTTGGAAAAAGGTTATAGATAATAAACCAATAATTAATGAAATCCTCTATTGAGAAATATTAACTCACAGGAAAACATTCTGTAAACGTGAGTTTTTTCATCGATATTTTTCCATGTGCTACTCTCATATAGACTGGAACAGTGAGTCTTTCGTAAGTTGTCCTTACAAAGACATCGCCAACTATTGTATCTTCATCAACATAAGGAGTCTTAACTTTAATTTTAAAAATCGCTAAGTAACCCGGTTTTATGCTTTGCTAAAATAAGAAATGGAAACAATAATTGAAATTAATTTTCACTTGCAATTCAATTGAAATTTTATCCAACTTACGTTTCCAATAACACTACAGGCTGTTATATTTCGCACGCCTTTATTAAATAGATCGGTGGGTCCACTTTGGCAGCCCATTAGCTCCAAGACAGCTCCTGGCATATTAACTCCCCAGCCATGCAATTCTATGCTAACTGGATTCTGATTTTCAAGAGCAAATATGCCTTCGTTTTCCGTACCGCTACTAACGGTGCCGAAATTCATAGTACCTTTATCACTCTCCCGTTCACCTGGTATTATTTTCTTCAACTTCCCATTGTAGCTTAGTAATGGAACTTCTGTAGTAGAAACATTGGAGTGTATTAATATCGACGACTCCAGATGTAAATGTTCATGCTTTTTATCATGCGTTAATGACAGCGTGAATATGTTGTCCCTTTGACCAGCTTTCAAAATCTTTGGGACAAAATTACTTATCTAAAAAGTAAACAATAATTCCTGTTAAATTACACATACTTGATAAATATCGCTAGAAAAAAAATAAGAAATATTAAGACTTACACTAAAAAGGGGTGCAGCCTCTGCAGGTAGTGAAACATTGGTAATGGCTAAGGGTAGTTTAAACATATTAACAACACTGAAATTTCGTGGTTGATTGGAATGCGGCGAGCAATAGTGTGCAGCAGAAGAATTTACTTCTAGACCACCTTGTAAAACGTCTGCTACCCATGGTATTGCTAGTTTTTGACTAGAGCCGCCAGATCCAATACCCTTTATCATCAATTTTCCTTTGAAATGCTTCAAGTCCAGTCCAGCTTTCCCTATAAAATATATGAGAAGATTAAAATATATTTCTCAACTTCAGCTATTTTCTACAATGAAATCTACGTACAATCATATATTAGTGTTCCAACAGCAATTGGAGTTTCCGTTTCTCCTGGTATCACAATGGGTTCAAAATTGATCTTCAAAGCCTTAGATGTCGGTGTACTGATAATATTCTGAGAAAACATAATTCATGTAATACAGCATGTGTGTCACATGTATTGTTTATTAATGAAGAAAACTCACTTGAACTTTCACTGGCTTCTTTGCAGAATTTTTCAAAGCAATTTGATATCGAATTGGTGGTTGATTAGATCCTCCCATGCCAAAGTTTACAACTCCAGAACCACCACCCCAATGAAGACCAGCTCCACTACTCACTTCTATCTCCACAGCCACAATGAGTACTTCGGCACTATTGTTTACTCTGAACCTAAGAGAAAAGTAGTTAAAAGAAAATAATCGTACGATTACCCATATTAAAGAGCAAATGTCACGTATCTTTGAAAACTTACCTAATATATGCAGTATGATTTTTTTCAGTGTAAGCGTTAAAGTGTAACCTTATTACAGGTTTTGTTTGGTAAGGAGGAATTTCCCATAGTTCACGAGGTCCTTCTACTTCACCAGAAGGTAATTCTAATTGGAACTCCCGTCCGCTGCTGTACACCTCTACAACCTGTAGAAAATGACATATGTTTACATGTTTGTATTATTAGTTATTTCATAATTATATTCAATAGTGTACCTGCATAGGTTCAGAATGAGGATTATGCATGTATATCAATGGCGTAAATGATGCATTTATAGGTAGCTTCACACCTACTACAGGTCGTAATCTATAAGGACTGCTAACACTTATACCTTTCACCTACAAAAGGATACAATTTTTGAGATTCAAAAGAGAAATGAATGTTAAATTTCAAAATAATGCTTACTTGATATTTTAATGTTCCTTCTGAAGTATGTATAAAGAGGTAACTGTCAATTTCTCCTTCTTCTCTGCCTAAAAAAACAACATTAAAAGTTGTGTTTCCTAAAGGAGGAATCACCTGTAACATTCAAGATGTATTTCATCAGTTTTTTCTGAATATTGTAAAAAAGTATCAATCAAAGCAAACTTGAATGTAACTCTGATTAATAATCTAGTCAAATACATAATTCATCAAATGAATCTTGAAACTGCAATTATTACCGGTATTTTCCTAGTTCACACTTGAAAGAGACATGAATTGTTTGAGACTTACATTCAAGAAAGTGATGTAATACAATAACAGAAACTCACTTTATCTTGGAAAAAAGATGAATGAAAATGCTGTGTATTTCCAGAAATAGAGGAGAGATGAATGGTCCGATTGTCATCTCTATTAAATAGTGTTACTGTTTTCTGGTGGGGTACACCAAGTTGTCTGAAGAAAAAATTTTTCCGTGAATGGATGGGTTTTAAAAATAGAATAATGCACAATACAAATAGATTACCGCTCTTTAAAATTCAGAATACTTGGTTCAAACTCAATGTGGGAAAGAGAGTCTTGCACATTTTCTTCCGATAAGGGATCCCTGCAAAAATTTGAAAGTTATGAATATGATATTAATCAAAGCAAAAAGATCAAATGCGATTTTGACTCACCCAGTTCCATGCACCGGATTAGAAAAGCCCTGTGAAGTGAAGCAAGGGAATTATTAAAAAATGAATCATTATTTGAACCTACAAAAGGAAGAATCAGTATTGAATATCATCAATGAGTCAAAACTGTTATTCCAAGTTTGTTTACACAGAAAAAATGATTGTTGTTTGCACTACTAATGATTTGAACAGCCGATCAAGAGACTCAAAAGCTGCTAGTCATCATAACAAACCGAGAGGAGCATATACCGAGCGGCGCAGCTCACCTTGTGCATCGAAATGGGTATGCTATCCAGAAGATACTGTACGTCGCTGTCATCCTGGACGAATGCTGAAATAAGAAAGAGGGTGAGATTGAGCGGCATGGAGCAGGCCCAGGAGCAGTCGCCAAGAGCAGACTGTAGTGTGAGGTGGTGGGTTGGATGTTGGTTGGAAGGGCAGTCGACGAGTGCATGGGAGCAAATGGGAAAATCAATGGGCGCAGGTACACGTGTGGAAAATCGGCTGGTTCGATCGGGGAACGTGACCTTGGTACGGAAAATCGTTGGAGCGAACGCGGCAGGGCAGGATCCCCGGCTAGCAGTGCACAGTGTGTAAGTGCAGTGCAGAAGGGAGAGAGGGGCGCGCGTCGGCCTGGCAGGCAGCAGCAGCAGCTCTCACCATTGTTGTGGCCGTGCAGGGAGGGCTGGATGTGGGTGACCGCGGCCAGCAGCGTCAAGAGGAACAGGCTACGGCAGACCCGCGTCTCGATCATAATCCACGGGCTGCGCGGGCTGTAGCAAAAGCTGGCGATTATGGTCCGGCGGCTGCACTGCTGAGCTGTGCTGAGCTGTGCGCGCGGGCTGCTCTCTTTCTCTCTCTCTCTCTCTGATGTCTCTCCGCTGTCCGGGCGGTCGGTGCAGTTGGGTGCGCGGCTGGGCCACGGGCGCGCGCGACTCGCGGCAGGCCAGGGCGGCCCCCTCAGCCCTTTGTTTTGGTCCTGGCCTTAGCAGAAGCAGCAGCGCGGAAAGCCATGTTTGGCCATGTATATCCCTCTCGCTCGCTCTCGCGCGCACCAGCTCTCTCACTCGAGCCCACTCGAGCCAACTCGAGCTCTCTCACTCGCTCCCACTCGCTTGCGCTCGCTCCGCGCGCGCGCATACTCCTGCGTCCGCATACGAACCAATACAAACGACTGACACACACTATACACGTATACATGCGTGCATATATGTATACATACATCGACATTTCGCAATGTATATATATCGATTCCTCTGCTAGTGTGGGTATGTATATATATATATATATATATATATATATATATATATATATGTATCTGGCTATGCGCACGGATGCGCGTGCACCAACACACGCGCGAGCACATGCGCTCCGAAAAGCAGCAACTCAACGCGCTTATTATCGGCCGAGCGAGCACACGCGCGCGCGGGCTAAATGATAATATATAAATATATATATACCGCGCGTATGCTGCAGATTCTTGCGCGCGCGCGCGCACGAATATATAAAAATGTACACCTTTAAAACCTATCTCGTAGACTGTAGGAGTGTAGGAGCAATATTTTATACCGGCGAGTGCTCACTCCGATGATGCGGCCTCGTGGGGAAAGAACCATAATAAGACACACACACACACAAAGAGAAATCGGCAAATATATTCGTTTATCAGATTCGAATCTTCGCTCTTACCTGCTACAACGCCGCGACGACTCGTATGTCGTTCAGAACACGAAAATTATTGTTCGCCAAATCAGCTCTGCTCAAACTGCCAACACTTTATCGTTTTTGGGATTCGATTTGATTTATGTTGAAAGCTCCTCATCAGAGGACCTTAAGAAGATACATTTTTTATTATTGTAGCCATTCGTATATACCGCGATACTCGCGCACATCGCGACTCAACTGAAAAAAAAAACTGATACGATTGCTTTGTTATAATCTGTAGCAAAACCCGTCTAGGCTGTAATCAAAGTACCAAATCATAATTAGTACATACTTGCATGGAACTGCCGCCACGGAAATTCTAAAAAATAACCGACGTATTTTACGCATACACTCTGAAAATGTGACATCGCAGCGGATCTTCAAGCCTTTGTTGTTGTATCTCATGTTACAAATTTTGTCAAAACAAGAAACCAAAAATATGGGTCGAGCCGCTTATTTTTAAAAACTTAACATTGCTTACCAAGTATAATTGTTCATGTATGTATGTATGTACAAAAACAACGAAGTGATCGAGGATCATATCGACGTGTCTTACGAAGAAAGACACATAACTGAATCTGTCCGCGAAGAAAGACACATATCCGAATCTGTCCGCGAAGAAAGACACAACTCGCAATCTAGCCACGAAGAAAGACACAACTCGCAATCTGTCTGCGAAAAAAGACAAATGTCGGAATTATTCTCCCGCGAATATTAACGAAAAAAGAGTTTAAACTGTAGAAAAGGCTTGTTTTTTTTTGTCAATGATAACCTACTCATTCTAAGCTTTCATTCCATATATTTTTTACGTCGGAAAATTGTGGGATGTGCGCCATGTATCCTTTTTGCGGCCAGACGCGAGTTGTGTCTTTCTTCGTGGCTAGATTGCGAGTTGTGTGTCTTTCTTCGCGGCTAGATTGCGAGTTGTGTCTTTCTTCGCGGCTAGATTGCGAGTTGTGTCTTTCTTCGCGGACAAATTGAGATGTGTCTTTCTTTGCGGACAGTTTGAGATGTGTCTTTCTTCGTAAGACACGTCGATATATACATACATATATATCTACCAGCTCAAATGGAGATATCTAAATCATCATCGATTTTTTTCTCTGTTGATTGTGTTTCTTTAGTACATACATAAGTACAACTAATAGAAATTAAATCAGCTTGTGTGGTTCTTCTACATCGCCCAAATATACATTTAGTTATTTTTCTCAATAATTTTCCTGTTTTCATGATTTTTTACTGATATGGTAATCTCACGTGCTATATATAGAGATAACATGGGAATACGTCTAGAATGAATTTGTTTCTAAAGTTGCTAAAGTTGGTTTCTAGTTTTAAGTATATATCTGAGAAAGAACGAAAAAAAATACGTAAGTTACGTGTCTATCATTGTTTTATCGGTGGCTTTTCAACTGACGAGTTATTAACATTCGGGGTACATAACATACACTGAATGTGAATTTGTATGTACTCGGCGAAAAAGTTCATTCTATAGCCCGTGAAGGTAATGCCTTTATTAACAAGACATTCACAAAATCAATATTATAGGTGAAACTTGGGTGTTTTCCTCTCCAACTTTCCGCGGATGATTCCATCAGATTTCTACAAATTTTAAATGTTTCCGCACGCATGCAGCATAAACTCGCTGAACTACATATACACACAAACATATTTATATAAGCAGAATTACTCAATCTCATGTCTGGTCGATAATATACAACATTTCGATAGTTCAACGAGCTGCGGATTCGTTTCGAATAACGCCAAAAGTGCCAAACTTATCATCGTGAATTCGAGTCGCGATCCGATCTTCCAAACATAATTTTTCCATAATTTTCCATCAATAAATTACAGCAACCACGTATGTACATACCAGATTGTGAATTTGGATTTGGGACGTGTTACGTTAAATATTTTTTTTCTCTACTTGTGTTAAGAAATTAGTTAATCATTGAACTTTAGTTTTATACACTCGTAATGAAAAATACTGTTCGATGCCACCCCCGCTTGGCTCATGGGGCCAATTCACCTTCTGCTCTAGTGGCGAAATGTATGTACTACTATTTTCACCAATTTATCGAATCCGAAATGAATATATACTTTGGTGTTTGACATTGAGCTGCTTGCAAACTTCAAGAAAACAACAAGTAATTTGAACTATCCGTTCATAATGTCAAGTATTTCTTTTTAATGTTCAAAATGTCGAGGACACGGCCGATCGAAAACCAAATCGGAATGTCGATCGGAACGCGCGCAAATTGAATACCGTGAAAATATAACGATGTGGGCGCGTGCGCTCGCGGAGCCGATATTATATTATAGAGCAGATAGGCGAGCTGTTCGGCGGGGGCGGGGGGGATCGTACACAACTATATATAATATATATTGAGTTGAGAGACACGCGGGCTGCGCGCGGCGGCGCGCGGAGCGGAAGTGCGCGACCGGCGACGAGACGAGTTCCCGCGCAATCCGTGCGCCAACTTCAGGCGGCGGCGAGCCGAGGCAATTTGCGAAGCAGCGCGACTGGCAGCGCGACAGCGGACAGACTGCAGCCACTGCAGCCAAGCACACGGAGCCAGGTCTTGATTGTTACTTACGCTCTGTTATCAGCAGTCTCTCGGCGCGCGCACGGAGCCCGGCATCTCGCACATCTTCGGCAAGTTCATTCCACCGAGAGCAGTCACCCGCCCGCATCGACACCCGACTCATTTCTCGTTCCCTCGGCCGCACGCATGTGAGTACCTGTCGGCTCTTTGCAAACGCACGTTGCTGCCTCGCCATGTGCTCGCCCTGGGCCGTCCATCTCTCTCTCTCTCTCTCTCTCTCTCGCCCCGCTGCAATCCCGCTGCAGTCCGACCCTTCTCGATCCGTTTTCACTCGTTTTCCCCGTGCGAGACACGGCCTTCCGTATGTAAGCTCGGATCTCTTCGCTCGCGCACGCTGCTTTGTCCGGTGCGCCTCGTGCGCTTGTCCCCGCGCCGTCCGGCGGTTGCTACCTAATTAGATATGTATATATCTATACATACATATATATATATATATAACCTGTCGAGCTGTGCGCACGCTAGCGAAAAATGGCGAGCTCATGTGCGTATCTTATTGTGCACTTGGCAGTTTCCCTCGCGCGCGACCGCTCGTCGAACCTCCGTCGTTGTTCTTCTCGCGGTACGAGAGGCTGCGCGACGCATATCGCCGGCTCTTCCAACACCCGCGACCTTCATCTCTCTCTCTCTCTCTCTCTCTCTCTCTCACACTTCCGTTACTGCTCGGCTAATTCGAACGCGTGCAGAGAGCAACTTTCAAAGTTGCGACTTGCCGTTTTGCGTTGTCTCGACCGAATGACACTCCCTGTGGGCTCCTCAAATTCGAATCTCGAATCGTCGGGAAAATGCTCATGTGCAGTGATGTCACTTTTTCCATCCCTTCCAGATCAAAGACAAAATGACCACAGACCCAGAGCGTGCTGATTCCAGTGATGTGGACTACGAAGAAGAAGAGGATCACCAGACTCGAACCAAGTCTTACAACCAACAGAACATCTTCCAAGCCTTGCAAGACCGAATCAATGAATTCAGTATCGAAGTAAGTCCTCCATTTGCTTTGACCTTCTTTCGTTCATTACAAGCTCATAGACATTGAGAATCAACTAATTCTTCTGACTTTTCAGAGTTTGCCTGCACCAGTGAGGAGGAGAATTAAAGCCCTCAAGAATCTTCAGTTGAAATCGACAAACATTGAAGCAAAGTTTTATGAAGAAGTGCATGAACTTGAATGCAAATACTATCAAATGTGTGTGCCTATTTACCAGCAAAGGTGTAACATCATATCTGGTATTCATGAGCCAACTGATGAGGAGTGTGAGTGGGAGAGCGAAGAAGAAGAAGAAATTACTAATGATTTGAAATCTAAAGTTAAAATAGAAGTTAAAGATGAGGCTGCAGTCAAGAAAGATAATGGGTACAATAAACATTTTTTACTTATTAATATCAGAATATTTCTATTTTGAAAAATAATTATTTCTTTGCTATTATCCTCATATTTAATATGCTTATCATAGAACAACTCCAATTACATTTCATTTATATTTCTAGAGCTGAAGATGAAGATGCTAAAGGCATTCCAGAGTTTTGGCTAACGATATTCAAGAATGTAAGAATGTTGGCCGAAATGGTTCAAGACCATGATGAACCTATCTTGAAATACCTTTATGACATCAAAGTCATATTCCTGGAAAAAGATCCTATGGTTAGTTGAAATTTCATCTTAGACAAAAACTAATGAAAATATTATTTGGGACCAATTTATATTTATTCATTTTTTGCAGGGATTCGTGCTTGAATTTCACTTTTCTCCTAATGAATATTTCTCCAACTCAGTTCTAACTAAAGAATACCAAATGAAATGTGTGCCAGACAAAGAAGATCCTTTCAGTTTTGAAGGTCCGGAAATCTACAAATGCAAAGTAAGATTTTTCAATTAATTGGTTTATTATAATTCCAAAACTTCTGAGAATTAGGAAAATTGTTAATTGAACGATTTTACATTCTTAGGGATGTACCATAGATTGGAAGAAAGGGAAGAATGTCACAGTTAAAACGATAAAGAAGAATCAAAAGCACAAGTCTAAAGGCTCCATGCGTACAGTAACCAAAACTGTTCAGAATGATTCTTTCTTCAACTTCTTCAGTCCACCAATTGGTAAGACAATGATTTCTCATTGTTAACTTAACGTTATAATGACGATGCTTGAGTCAAAATTGATTTTCAATCTTAATCATTCCTAGTGCCAGATGACAGTGAAGCAGAAGTCGATGATGAAACGCAACTGTTACTCACATCCGATTTTGAAATTGGTCATTATATCAGAGAGAGAATAGTACCAAGAGCAGTCTTATACTTCACAGGTAAGAATGAATTGAATGAAACCTCAAATATATTTTCTTGAATTATCTGAATGTATGTTTTTTATTGAAAAATGTTTTAGGTGAAGGTTTGGAGGATGAAGACGATGAATACGATGATGAAGATGGAGACGATGATGATGAAGATGGAGATGAGGATGAGGATGAAGAAGATGGATCTCATGGACCATCAGGTGGGAAAGCAGAAGATGGTTCTGCACCTGAATGTAAACAGCAGTAGAGATATATTCAAAATGTTAACAATGAAAATTGAATGAATCTATTTTAAACAACAGACGTAAAAACTACTGGCCAATAACTGCCTAGCTCTCCTGCATCTGTGTCTTTGACTCAACCCTCTCTGTTGAATCAGTTTTCACTAATCATATCATGTCTCCTATTCCAGATGAAAACTAAATCAAAGGCAATAACATCAAGAAAAGTTCTGTAGAGTATCTCGCCTTTTATGGCATTGAAAGATTAGTAAACCGGATTACTTCATATTGATATTCATCGATTTGAAACGTGAAATTCAAGTAAATGTGGCATGCTCTCCTCTGTATAAGACCAATTAGTTACGTTTTTAATTGCTCCATCTTGTACCATTGTTATGTTTATACAAACCGAAGTTTTTTCCCCAAAAAAAAGAGCGTTAATATGTATGTCAAATTTTTGGTACTGTTGATAGCATTTTAATACAAAATTCATGATAAAAAATCTTTGTTAAGAAAAAACAAAAATCTATGTACTTGCTACATTTTTCTACAATAAAAGCAAATGCTTTTATTTTTTCTTATTCTGAATAAATTTATTACGATGAACATTGAACATTTCTTGAAGAAGAACGTGAAACGTACTAAAAGGGAGTGTTTCATGTAATCAATTTTTCTACAATAAATGCAAAAAAGTTTTTATTTTTTCCAAATCTGTTGTCTAATGAATTTCTTACCTGTTAATCATTTAGAAAATAGTCGATTATTAGTATTGGATTCTCGTGACGGAATGTTAGTATTGTGTATGGAACGTAATAAACTCGGGAAGGTTTTTTACGATTCCAAGTTCGTTGCCATGTGTGATCACGTCACATCACGTGCGCATGTGTATGCGAGACTGGAGGCCGATAGCAGCAGCAGCAATCATCAAAAGAGATACTAAGTGCTCGGGACTGCTGAGTGAGAAAACAATATACTTATTGTGCTCCTGATGTGGTTCGACCGACATTCGATAATATTAACGACAATATGAGATAAGTTGAAACCTCTTGTGAGATACAGTGGTCTCATATTAGTTTTCTTCACAAGTCGAAACAGCATTCATCGAAAATGCCGAAGTTGGATAAAAATCAACTTAAGCAATTTTACAACTGCAAAATTTTACGTCATGGACAAATTTGTATCGAGGATCTATGGGTGAGAGATGGAATTATCATTGATCCAGAAAAAATATTTTTTGATGAAAAAATTCAGCCTGATGTCAAAGTGAATTGCAATGGGGCTTTGATTTCTCCTGGTTTCATTGATGTACAAATAAATGGTATAAAAATACACATTTTCATACTCCTCGCAGATTCCCAAGAATCTTCATTTGTTTGTTATAACCATAGGTGGTTTTGGAATTGACTTCTCTGACAATATTGGAAATGTTGAAGAAGGAGTAAACAAAGTAGCCAAGGAATTGCTTTCCAGTGGAGTTACATCTTTCTGTCCTACATTAGTCACTTCGCCTAAAGAAATTTATCATGCCATTCTTCCAAAGATAAAAAAAAGAAATGGTGGAAAATTTGGTGCTGCAATATTAGGAGTTCATGTTGAAGGGCCATTCATAAGTCCATCAAAAAAAGGAGCTCACCCAGAGAAGTGTATACAAACATTTGAAAAAGTAACAGTTTTATAAAAAATTTATTTTAAATGAAATCAGAATAGTATCCAATTATTAAAAAGTCCTTTGTTTGTGTAGGGGTTTCAATCTGTTCTTGATGTGTATGGCAATCTAGAAAATATCTGTTATATCACTTTAGCTCCAGAAATTGATAATGCAATGGAAGTTATTAAAGAATTACGCAAAAGAAACATAAAAGTTTCTGTTGGTGAGTAAGAACTTGTATAATTTCATTTTTCATCTTTTTGATTTAATTAATAGCTCTTGATAAAGAAACACTATCTTATTTTTTTAGGTCATTCTGCTGGTAATTTGAAACATGGGGAAGAAGCAGTAAAAAATGGTGCTACATTTATTACTCATTTATTTAATGCTATGCTCCCAGTAAGATATAACTTTTTCTTTGATAGAATGATTTCACAATCCCATTTTATCTTCCTCTGGATTTGAAATTCTAGTTCCATCACAGAGATCCAGGTTTAGTTGGATTGTTGACATCTGATCGATTACCATCAGAGAAAACAATCCATTATGGAATCATATCAGATGGAGTTCATACTCATCCAGCAGCTCTACGAATTGCCCATCGTACTCATCCTGAAGGTATACTTCAGTTCACTTCAGTTCATATTCTCATGAACTATTTTCGGTAAAGATAAAAAATGTCCTCTGTGCAGGCCTTGTACTGGTTACAGATGCTATTTCTGCTCTTGGCCTCCAAGATGGAATACATCAGTTGGGCCAATTCACAATTGAAGTTAGAAATAATCGAGCGTATGTTGCTGGGACAGATACTCTTTGTGGCAGTATGGCTGATATGGGGGAATGCATACGCTTTTTCAAAAACGCAACAAGTAATTCATTAATTCACGTTTCATTCATGATTATATGATTATATATCTCTAATACCATTGATTTTAACAGTTAATGAAAAAGGAAATTGAAGGATTATACAAATATTACAATTATTTTTATAATATATACTGCAATTCACTTTATATCACTTTAAATATTTCCAGACTGCTCGGTTGTGGAAGCTCTAGAAGCAGCAACTTTACATCCAGCGAGAGCTTTAGAAATTGAATCTAGGAAAGGAGTTCTCAATTTTGGCGCAGAAGCTGATTTGGTAATGCTTGACAAGGATTTATCCGTTTTGTCTACCTGGATAGCTGGTGATTGCGTGTTTGAACGACTTAAAAATGCCTAATAAAAAATTTTTAGTGAATGATTGTTAAGGAATGTAAGTCCACTGCTGAAAATATTTTTTAAAAGTTACTAAATCAGGCTGTGGAATTGGTCAAAATTGGTTTCATACCAGCGTTGCCTTTTTATAATCGTAATGTTATCAATAGAAACTTATTATGAATTTGTTGAATATTTATAGTTGTATATAATATCACTCGAGCACAATATTCGTGCGTGATTTTATAATAAAATTTTTGTTGTATGTACATACATACTATAATTATCTTTCAAGTATTTTTTATTTCTTCTAAATCACATTGCTATACTGCAAGTTGTGAAAAATTTTGGCTTTTTTATATCCAAGATGAATGAGAATCAGATGTTAGTATTACGATTATATAATATTGATGATATAAATCAAAATTTTTTATAGAATTTGATTGTGCGTGTAAGTGTATATTGAAAACTATTCAATTCACCTAAATACAGTATTGGAAAAAAAAGAAAAACTCAAATATTTTTTTAAAAAGTACATAGTTAAGAGCATGAACCACTGCCAATGCCAAAATATTCTTAATTGTGTATAAATTGAAAATTATTCAAATGACTGATTAGAACTTTGAATAAATCTACATCGACCAATTGAAAATACGTTTTATTTATAAGACCATACAAAATAAGAATATGCACCACAAATGGCAGCCTTAAGTTATTAGATTCTATTATAAAATCAAAATTTAATTGTATTAAACAATATGAAATATTTGTAATTCAAAAATAAACAATCGGTTCGAGCATCTAAATTTTGTTTGAATGGTATAATAATAACATCTTTATAATAGTACTCAATGGAATATTGAATATATATATATATATATATATATGAAAAATTACATATTATAATCATGGAGGGTTTTCAGTAGGAACATCCATCTACGTGCGATCTAGTTATTAACTTTTGATCGTTGAAAATACAATTCCAATCAATCTAAATAGACTATAAATAATTAAAATAACAATAAAAATATACCGTAGTCTAAATAACACAGATTCGTTCATAGTAAATATGAAACATAAAATGTTTATCCAATACTAGACTACTAGTATTCAGACCTTAGATAGAACAAGATGAAGTTTTAGTAAACAGTATCCTTTAAGTTGCATATGTAAGGCGAGTGCCTAATCCCAAAGGTGTGAGCTGGAGGAACATCAAGAACTACCTGAAATTTAAATCCCAATTAATTTTTATTATAAAATTTGAAAATATATCACGATTAATTGTCAATCAAAGAGATACTGATGTGAGATGCTCGTGATATCAGACAGGCGATACATTTCTACCCTAAATGGCTTAGAATTACGAGACTCGAGTAGAAAACTCTGAATAAAATAGTCTGGCTCGTTGTGTCCTTTATCTACCTGTATCTACCACTGAGGTAATATTAATGACCCTCGAATTGGACCCTTTGAAGTTTGATTTCTTTCTCTTGCCAAGTAAGAAATGATTATGAAACGAAGTTATGTTTTTCATCGATGTCGATACATTTGTCGTGAAATTAAATATTTGTCAAGCGCAAGAGGTGCAGAAGTTTAATGAAATTTAATGAAATTTCTGTTGTTACGAGACCAAAGAAAAGAAAGAGAACAGATGAGCAGGAATTTTTTGAAAGAACTATAAAACGTTTTATCAAATCAGCAGAGTCGAAAAATTTGTCGTCCCTCCTCGAAATTGTAATTTTGTATCCGCATATTCAAGTATGGGGGTACTGCAGATGCGCGCAAGCGTAGCCAAGCGATTTACATACGCTTAGGGCGGCATGGTGCAGGGGCAGGGGAGAGCGAGACTTACTTTCTCAGGACAATGAGCACCTGGTCCTGGATTTTGCGATTGATCATTGGGCAGTCGGTAGCGCATGCTGATGCTGTACGCGGGACTCTTGGAGCGCACCGCGTCGGACTTGATGGACTCGTAGGATCCTGGGCCGGGTACCGTGACCCTGTCGTCGGTGAACACCTTCTGCCTGCCGGACATAGAGAACGCCGGTGCGGTCTTGATGTTGCTCTCCTTAGTGCCGCATAACACTGACGGGATGTTGTACACGTTTGGAGCTAAGCAACAGTACACATAGCCACCGTCATAGCATTTCGCAATTTCATCATCTCATGAATTCGATAATGAGTCACACCAGATTTGACAATATATCACAATCTACGCGTGTTTCACATCAATAGAATACAATATCAGTTTTCAATGATTCGTCGTACGGTATACGATTGGTTACATTTATACACATTATTGATTAGTTTATTCAGCTGGCTCATCGTATTTTTAATTGCATGTTTATTGTGGATTTTTAATTTTGAATCCTCAGCTGAACGTTAAGTTTGTGCGTAACTCGATAAACTATGGATTAGTCATGTGTAACTGTGCGGTGTCCAGGACTCGATTTATAATGTGCTTATGGGTAATGGCATAATGTCTATATATATATATACCACGTGCAACAATATTAATTAAAAGCTCGATTGCAAAATATGAGTGGAAGCAGAATTAATTATTAGAAACGTTATCCTGAATATCAGATTTATATAAGATTTTACCGGGGATGTTATGAGTTTCGGTGCTTGAAGTTTTCAAACCAAACGAGTAACTATAGGCAGTTTCCATTATTGTTTGAGATTTTTCTGGACAGTACTGTCCTGGTCCTTGACAAAAAAAAGACGTTCTTTCATTATTCAAATAACGAAGCGCAACGTTTAAACGCAAACGCGTAACAAACCTGGGATATTATTTTTATCGTGGGTCTCGACTTTGAGACCGAAGCTGTACTGAGGTGTATGATCTAATCGCACATTCTCTATACAGTATGTTCCAGGAGCTATGTATGATTATGTGAATTATATTTAGCATTCAAATAACTGTGTTGATTTGAAAGAAAAATATGCTTTTTACCTGGAATATTGTTCGGCTTTTCTGGAGCAGGTTTCCCACTCAGACTGTAGGCTGGACCTTTATCCAAATTGACTTTCTCTGGACAATATGTTCCCGGGGCTATTTTAAAATTAAATCATTGATTCGTTAATTTTTCACGTTCTAAAATACATTTTTCAATTCTCGCATCAACGTTAAATATTTGTTTCTTCACCTGGAACATCAGCAGGTTTATCAATTGAAGTTCGACGACCAAAACTATATTGAGGAGCATTGTCAATTTTCACTTTTTCTGGGCAGTATGTACCTGGAGCTATATTAAAATGAACAATCAGAAAAACGAAATGATTTATCATATTGTCCTTCCCTCCATAAAACCGGTTTCAGAGCAGATTTCAGAGAAGATTTTGAGAAAATTCATGTCGCATTATATATTTTAACAAGATGCATCAGTTCCCTTTTCCACGTTTTCCACTGTGCATTGGATCGGTGGCGTTTATTTTAAAATGCTGCGTTAAGATTGATCCACACTCGTGCATTCTTTGACATTGTAAAGTTTCATGTCCCATGAGTTTAGAATTAGGAATATTATAAATTAGTAAGCCTTTACCTGGAAAATTGTTAGCCCTATGTAGAATTTTTCTGTTACCAAAGGTGTAATGGGGGATATGTTCCAGATTTTTTATTCTTTCAGGAAAATAAGCACCAGGCCCTAGCAAGTTAATTTTGCATTATTATGAGGATTTCGGGTTGGAAGAATTACTTTTATCAATTGAATATACACAAGTTGTGCCACTCCCGCATATTATGAAAATAATTTAAGTAGTTTCTACATTATAAAAATATACATACCTGGGTTGTCATTGGGTTTCTCAGATTGAGGTTTGCCATACAAACTATATTGAGGCCCTTTATCTAGGTTTATTTTTTCCGGGCTGTACGTGCCTGGGGCTGTAATATTCATGGACTGTTATCATTTTAAAAGGTATATCTTCCAATATATATAAAAATAATTCGAAAGCCATGCAATAAAAATTTAGATCTATTTAAATGAAATATAATAGTTATGTAGTACTAATTTTTAGTTGCCAAATAGTAATTTGCGTAGATAATTGTGTAGATCATAATGAAGTGCCCCTTTAGATTGGTCAATAATAAATCTTACGTAGCATCAAACACTTATCAAAGCAATGTGTACAAATTTTCTAGTGTTTTCTAATCGATGTGATTTATACCTATAGGTTCTATGATATTGAAAAATGTCACTCGTTACTATATATACATACAAATCAGTCGATAACTTTTACTTACTTTCCGAAAGCCCTGACGTTTGACTGACATTGGTAAATGAATAATTAAATAATCATTCTTGGATTTGACCTAATGAGGTTAACGGAGATAGTAAATACCTGGTATATCGTTTGGTTTTTCAGTTTGATGTTTCCCACTCATAGTAAACTGTGGTCCTTTGTCAAGGTTTACTTTTTCTGGGCAATATGCGCCTGGCGCTGAAAAAATCCGTCGCATGAAAATTCTTACTTTTTTTAAACTTTTCCATATAATGAAAAGTCAAAGGCTTTGATTACCAGGAGTGTCGCTACATTTTTCAGACGCGTGTCTTCCACTCATGCTATACTGAGGTCCTTTGTCAAGATTTGATTTCTCTGGGTAGTATGTTCCTGGAGCTGTGAAAATGGAAAGTTGTGATAAAATGATACACACAGTCGCGCGAGTTTGAAAGAAATTCAAAATTATACCTGGCGTGTTATCAGATCTCTCGTAAAGCGAACTTCGTCCGCTCATGCTATACTCAGGCCCTTTATGATGATTCATCTTTTCTGGGCAATATGCTCCTGGGGCTGTTATTATATTGATATATTTTTTTTATACCGGTGTGACACATGAAAAATGCCATATAGATTATTTTACCTGGCGTGTCGTCAGATCTTTCATAGGGAGAATTTCTTCCACTCATACTATACTCAGGTCCTTTATGAAGATTTACCAATTCTGGCGCGTAAGTTCCAGGCGCTTCAAATAAATATTCATTATTCAAGACTACTAATTATTAGGGCTCAATTAATGTTTCAGACTGCAGTTTCATTGAGATGTCGTCACCTGGATTAGTATTCGGTTTTTCAGGAGAAGCTTTACTGCCAAGACTGTAGGCTGGACCTTTATTGAGGTTCACGCTCTCGGGGCAATAAGCTCCAGGCGCTGTAATATATTTCAGTCTCCATGAGATAATTTCAATTGAACCGCATGGAAAATTCATTGAAATTTTCAACTTTTGTATATGAATCTTCTCAACACTTGCGCGCGGTTAATAAGCTTGAATTGCTTGAAAAATTATCATTACGTGATAAAGGATAAGCCATTTTTCTATACGTCACCTGGGTCATCGTTAGGTTTCTCACTATGCCCTTTGCCAGTCAAACTGTACTGTGGACCTCTATCCAAGTTCATTTTCTCAGGACTGTATGTACCCGGAGCTGAGAAAAACGATGCTGTATATGAATAGTCTTTTTGATGATGCAGTAAAGATGGAAAGTCGCGAAATGCAGACAAGAAAACAACTCTGGCCAAATATAAGTATATATAATTGCCAATAAAAATCAAAGAATTAATTCAAAGCCGCCAAAGTCTGTCAACTTACGAGAAATATAAGTGAACATGAGAAATATATGCTCTATCAGCGTCAAATTCAAACAAATCTTCTGTACTAATAATAATATTAAAAGATGTTATTCATTCAGTTGGGATAATTGAAATTTGAGACAGGATGTGATGAGTAAATTATAATTATATCAATTAAAAAATGAACCTGGTGTATCGTTCGACTTTTCCAAAGATAATCTTCGCCCAAAGCTGTAATGTGGACTCTTATCACGAACGAAATTTTCAGGTGAATAAGTTCCAGGAGCTGGAACATTTTTACATCGCATTCTCTCGTTAATTCGACTCAACGTATCATCGCAGTGAATACATGTTTTACGAAACCTTACCAGGATTTTTATCTGGCTTATCGACGTAATTTTTACCGCTCATACTATACTGCGGACCTTTGTCTAGATCAAATTTTTCAGGGCAGTAAGTTCCTGGAGCTAGATGCGCAAATTAACAGTATATAAGAATAAAAATAAAAAATCTCAAAACTATAAATCCTATGTCTCACAGAAATAATTAACAGATACCTGGAGTATTGCTCAATTTTTCTATCGATGTGCGACGTCCAAAACTGTATTGCGGACTTTTCTCCAGTGCGTGTTTCTCGGGCGAATATGTTCCAGGAGCTGGACAATTAATATATGCATATTTAACACCGTACGAATGAAGAATATTCTCAAAGATTTATGTTAGCCATAAAGCTTTCTTTAGATTCAATGTTAGCTGTCATTTATTATTAGACATATCAATTTTTGCAAGTTATTATATCATCGAACATGAATAATATATTTTACCAGGTTTGTCATCTGGTTTATCTATATAATTTTTGCCACTGATACTATATTGAGGCCCTCTATCTAAATTTATTTTTTCAGGGCAATAAGCACCTGGAGCTACAAACAGAATCATTGAATTGTTTTTCAGTAAAGAATAAAAAAGTTTTAACTAGTTTTTCAAACATATGTTTACCAGGAGTATCATTTAATTTCTCTACTGATGTCCTGCGTCCAAAACTGTAGCGTGGGCTGTTTTCTAATGGCATTTTTTCTGGAGAATAAGTCCCTGGTGCTGTAGAATTTATTTATGAGTTTATTCGAATCGATGGAGAAGTGCAATGGAAATCAAACATGATTTGAAGGTTTCTCACCCGGTACATAATCTTTTTTATCTATATAATGTTTTCCACTAATGCTATATTGCGGGCCCTTATCTAATGTAACTTTTTCGGGACAGTATGTTCCTGGTGCTATGGATTCAATGATCGATTGGTATATATGTACTTGAATGGTATGAGAAAAGGTACAATCAATTTTTACAAGTTGCGCGCCTTACCTGGTACTTCGTCTTTTTTATCTATGTAATGTTTACCACTGATGGTATACTGTGGACCCTTGTCTAAATTCATTTTTTCCGGACAGTATGTTCCTGGAGCTGTAAAATCAATTGTCAATTGAGATACATATCGACTATATGACTATATTATGATTAAAGACAAAATCGCCGCATAGTTTCCTCACCTGGCACATCATCCTTCTTGTCCACATAATGTTTACCACTAATGCTATATTGCGGTCCCTTGTCTAAATTTACTTTTTCAGGACAATATGTTCCAGGTGCTGTGGAAAGTGCAACTCTAAAATAATGTATATAATCCGATATAATTGAATGAGGAATATGCTTAATTGTACACACCTGGCACATTGTCCGTCTTGTCTATATAATGTTTCCCGCCGATGGTATATTGTGGACCTTTATCTAAATTCATTTTTTCAGGACAATATGTTCCAGGTGCTCCGGGTTAAAAAAGAATGAGAAACATTAATCATCGTAGATTCACATTGATAGCTTAATTTTCATGCAGCTTTTTATTCTACTTCAAGCAGTGAGAATTTTTTGTTTAAATAATCATGAAATAAAGTCTATTGTTATTCTTTATCAAAGAACATGAAAGAAACATTTTATATAAATTCATCGCATTGCATGCTATACCTGGCGTAATACTAGGTTTCTCTAATGATGTCCGATGTCCGAAAGTGTACTGTGGAGATTTGTCTAGTCTCACTTTTTCTGGACAGTAAGATCCTGGTGCTATAAAGTTAAGTCACTTGAAATAATAATTGGCATAAAGTAAATTCATTCACTTGAAAAAGCATCGATAATAGTTGTTTGCATGACTACAAAAGTAAATTAAAATAAAACGTTCGTTGAGAAATATAATTATTCAATTGTTAGATACTCAATAAGAAGCTAGTGAGTTCGATTCAAAGCGGTTTCCTTCAGATTTATGCAAGCAGATTTACTTAGAGCTTCTATAGAGATGCTGCACTACAGTATTGTGAATACTAGCGTCCAAACAATATTTCAAATTCAATCTACAAAAACAAACTACGTAACCAAAACTAATACCTATCTAATTGCCAACCATAGGTGCGCTGTAGTTCTTTAGTATCTTTAGTTTTTTTGAAGTCAAAAATTACATTAAGAGATATTTAGGCTGGAACTTTGAATAATTTGTTAATCAATACTTTCTATATGTTTATGGGAATATAATTAGAATATGTCTTATAAATATGATAATTCATTATTAGTTATGACCAGCGAAGATAATTCAACAATCCTTGGAAAACTGAATTCGTCAAGTATTGTTTGTAAAAGATTTCATTTGTTTAACTTTTATCGTCATTAGTTGTAAATCCATTACCCATTGAGTTAAGTTGTATTAAGTAACTCTGTAAGATCAGAACTAAACCAGTTAAAAATGTTCCACTGAAACTTCTTCTGAAAAAACTTTTGAAATCAATTCTAATCGAGCAATTATTTTCGAGTTCATTATCAAAGAAATTGAATCATTTCATGATAAAAAATTACTTGAATGTAAATTATATCCGGAATGAGATTCACGTTCACGTCGTCGAACGTGTATTTTTGGCCTGTTTTCAGAAGTTTCACTGAAATTACAACTAGCTTCATGGCAAGAATATAAATAGAAAAATTTCAGAAACGGTAAAAGGTCGATTATCCAATGGCACGGCAGTGCCAGGCTCTGGTGAGTAAATGCAGCAAGGCATTGTTGTTACCTTATGCTTAATATTTGATTAATCAAACGTTATTCGCCATATGCAAAGTCATAGTTAAGTATTATGAAATAATGCATAAATTTTGTTTGTACAATATTAGGCAAGATATATAGATACATGATGATTGTTTGGTAAGTTTAATTACCAGGAATATCGTCTGGTTTTCCTTCTACATGTTTTATCCCAAATGAAAATTGAGGAGTATGGTCGAGTCTTATCTCTTCGGCTTTATAATCTCCCGGGGCTGAGGTAAACAATAATTTTTATTAATTTTACTGATTGCTATCTATCGACGAATCAATGAAATCGATTATGTTTCCATGATCGTATCCTCGCGTGATAAATAATAAAAATTCTTTTGAAGAAACCGATCGTCGACTCGGCTGGATGAATATCAAGACACTCACCAGGTGTGTGATTAATTTTTTCAATTGACGTTTTGATACCAAATGAAAATTTTGGAGAGTTGTCCAAAATGATTTTCTCGGCTTTTTGGGGATCGTAGTCACCTGGCGCCGGGGTCGTTTCGATTTTCCCACATTTTGTTCGTCCGTGGAGCGACAGTGAAGGTGCCGAGTCTCTTCCTGGAATGAAAAAGTTAATCGATCGTCCCATGATCATTTTTCTTTTTCCCAATTACCTCGTATAAAAATTATTCTGTTAATTGGGCAATTAGTAGTATTCATTGTTACGTGACTATTCAAAGAAATTAATTCAAATGAGAGAATTAGCTCTACTTTGAAGAAGTGAAAAAAAAATCTAAAATCTCCCCCGGAGGAATTTCTCGACTGCAGACATTATTTCGTAAATGGCCGAGGGAGGCCGTAGCTCATTCCTCCACAGTATAGGTGCGTTTGATCGATACACCGGTATGTTCAAGCACGGAAAGTCGGATCTGAACACGACACACACACACACACACACACACACACACACACACACACACACACACACACACACACACACACACACATTTTCTTTCAAGCACTGCCTGCTCGATTATATATTTACAATAGTGGAAACAATTCGTTATTTGTATATTTCTTACAAAATCAACAAGTAAATTATAATTCTCCAATTTGATTTTTATTAAATAGTTAATTTTATTCAGATTATTATTACCTTTTGCGCTTAGACCAGAAGTGTTATACACAGGTCCTGGTCCAGGACTATCATTTTTCGATGAATGTCTGAAATATATATATATATATATATATATAAGTACTTTAGACTATATGGCTGATACCCTAGTGAGCATGATTCGTGTGTATTTCATTAATTTCAGCGACAACGCAACAGCATTACTTATTAAATGGAACTGCAGTGTATTTTTCATGTAATAAAAGGGAATTTTCACTTTAGTTTCGTGAGTTTTGATAGGAAAAATTACTACATATAAAATGCACAGTAAATTCTTGGTGTACATACCAAAACTTATGAAACAAAAGTGAAAATTCGATTTCATCACAAGGAAAATTCACTGTAGTTCCATTTAATAAGTCATCCACTTTCATACAGTGATACTTTTATACCGCGGTATTTTACTGAAAGAGCTGATTTGAACAAAATCAATTTAATGTATTTGCCATTTATTTTATACAATTTCACGAAAATTATTTGGAATCTCACCTGCTGCCAAAGGAGAATGCAGGTGCTCTTCCTTTCTTAGAGTCTGTCATAGTTTTTCCTAAAAAATGTATTTAAAATTACCATCAGTTGAGACACATCTTTCGCACACATATATATACATATATATAAATCAATACAATGTGAAGCACTGACCATGGATATCCTAGTCTATTAGTATACCCTATGTTAGTTAGTTATACAATGTATCGAGTTACCATTACGATAATGAATCTATCAGCAAACGAGTACACATTTTCTATCGAATTCTTTAACTGTCTAAATAAATATACTCCAAGTTATAATTCGACAATTGAACATTTCTAAATAATAGCAGGTCTTATTCGCGCGAATGACGCAGGGAAGAAATCATACATAGAAGCGAGGAAACAGATGAGCTTCATATACTTACAATCATTGTAAGGTAATTATTTTTGTCTAATATAATAACATATGCCGATGAACGATTGAACTTGGACTAGTCTACTCGGTAAATTAACATCTCATCGCATATTCTCGATATGCAACTCAGTATACTTTACTTGAGGCTGATTTAATATTTGCCGACGAAACGAGCAGTGTCTCTTCATAAAATAGATGTTATGAAGAAATAAATCTATGTTGTACTCGTATGAGTAACAATTGAGTACGATTGACACACAAACACACACACACACACACACACACACACACACATACACACACACACACACACACACAAGTCGAATATTGCATCGAGTCAAAATAAAGGCTCGCGCGCGCGCGCGTGCGAGGTTTTGCCTCATGTTTGCCCTGGAAAAAGCTCAAAATCAGTGGGGAGCTTTGAAAAGCTAAAAACTGAGGCGATTGGCTATGGGATGAGGTAGTAACCAACCGATGAGCGGCGGGAGGGCGACGCAGGCCGGTCCTGGGGTGACGAACTCGGCGGCGATCGGCCCCCGCCTCTTGGTCGGAGTCCAGGGTCTCTGGGTGAGGCCGCCCATGTCCCCTTGCACCTGCCAAACAAACAAAGAAAAAACTGCAGTGGTGCAGCTATTTACGGCTCGTGGGATTGGCGGCGCGTGGGAGCTGCCAGGGCCGCTTGTGCTTCCTTGTACGCCGCGCTTGATTTATACGTACACACACACACAGACACACATATACATTTAGCGATATTTCATGATTACACGAGCGAGAGCAAGGGATTTGGGTCAAGAGCGAATCACCTGGGAATGAGGCTCGAATGAGGCTCGAATGAGGCTCGAGAGAGAGAGAGAGAGAGAGAGAGAGAGAGAGAGAGAGAGAGAGAGCAGATGGTGCGCCTTGTAGATTTGATAATTAGAGTACGCGGGCCGGCTATCGGATAAATCGTCAAGGATTCGTTATGCCGTGCGCGGCTGCAATGCGCGCGCGCAACCCTATCTGTGCCCCCGGCAATTTTGACTGCACAATTGCAGCCAGCCATGCAGCATATGAAATTGAAAAATCGATTGGCGCTTCAACGAGTTGTCGTATACGTATATATACTGCACGCACATTCATCGAGCTCTTGCCGCGTCCGCGTCGTTTTATTTTTTAATCCGGCGATGATAAATCCGCGCGAGTAGCATGTTTAATCAAGACGTATGACGTATTATGTATAAAATGACGATGTTGCAAATTTCAATGTATCGTGGCAGCCGCTCGTATTTCACATTTAAAAACCTACATGTGCACGAACGCGGTAAATCGTCTTGAGAACTGCTGCAGTGCGTTTACATACACGCGACACAGTGTTTATCAACATAATATATATATATATATTTATATATATGTATCTGATGTATATAAGTACGCGCGCTCGAGGCATCGTGTAGTACTCGCGCTATACAGATATGCACGGATTAGAACGATCGTTCTCGAGAAAGACACAACGGCAATGTTTACATATATATATATACGTTATATCCGTGCTGAAAAGCATTTAATTGGGCGTCTAGTCTCGGGTTTGTGGAAAAAAAGTTGTGTGGTAATAGATGATTCGAGGCACGATCTCGAGTGGTTTACGAACTCGCTCGAGCCGGTTAAACGCATTCGAATACCTGATCCGAATCGCTTACTCCCAATAAGTAAATACTCGCGCGCGCGACCGCGCGACCGCTCATTCAAAACCGTAAACTCATGACTCGCGCGCGACTGAGCGATGCTGGCGATGAGCGATATATCGCGCGCATCAGCTCGTGGGCAGACTGTAATGTAGCGCGCGATTCGGCGCGCGCGAAAAACCGCTAATGCTATATATAAAAACGGATCGGCGCGCAACACAGAGAGTGGGCGAAAGGCCGGGCCATGGGCATGATCTTATAAGGCGCTGGTGGCTCGCTTTTTTTTACTAGTTTCCTCTGTTCTCTCGATGCTCGAATTCGAGGACGCGAGCAATTGCTCAACCGATCGCGACGACTCACCGGCAGCCGTCGACGATGTCTCTTCTTGATTGTGCAAACCCTTTTTTCCGTTCTTCCTTGACCTCCCCGCGTAAGTAAAGCGTAAGTAAACACTGTGCGCTTACGCGTTGTACCCGAGAGATAATCGCGACGACAATGTATGCCTCTTTGTGTACGCGGCCGCGGCCGCGGTGCTCTTTCCATCGGGCGACTGCGCGTAAAGGGCACAAGGATGACTACTTTCGATTTTTATGGCCCGCGCAATTTCGGAAGACTACATAACGTACCTCTTGGACGAACGTGGCTTTGGTCCTTTTACTCCCACTCGCTTCTAACCATTTTTTCCTCAACTCGTTCAAAACATCTTTCTGAGCAACTCTGTCCTGAAGCCTGAATTCCCGTAAGTCAATTCAGACACGCGAAAATTCGAATCGAGTTGTTAATTTTGTTTTGGGGAGGACGCGGCGAGAATCCAAGAGCGCTTGTAGCAAACTAAGCCCCGAGATAATTGTGCAGATATCCAAATACGACCGTCCGTTACAAACCGATAATATCATCATTTTTTCCTATACTGTCAGCTGTTATTCTTCAGTTAATTAATATCCCTATAATTTAACCGTTGGATCACTCGCACATCGTAGAATTCAATTCGATTCAATGCGGTTCAATTCAACCATTTGATTAGTCAGAGATACGTTATGTATCCCTGAACATATCTAATATTTATACAAAAAGTCATTTATAATTCAGAGCTCCTTAAAATGATCAGCAAAACGAGAGTATTTATTTTCGTGAAAAATTTTAAGATCGGTACTGTTTTACCAAATTCTTCAAACGTGATATTCTTTCCATTCTCTACAATAGAATTGAAGCATCAATATATTATATACCTATAATAATTCGTGTAAAAGAATGTTAATATACATCCAAAAGCTTCAGTATGGGAAGTGTGATCAGAACAGCCTCTAATATCTCTACTTAAATATTTACCGATGTAAACAGTGTTAATTTAGACGTTACTTAAATGAAGAAAAAAAAGATCGTGTGAAATAATGTAATCGTAGTGTGTGTGTGTGTGTGTGTGTGTGTGTAAAAATGAAATATTTCCATTCACTAAATCTCGCTGAGTAAATTTCTGACCAAGAAGACCCTGAACAGTTGCTTCTATTTAGTTGAACAACATGTATTGAACAATAATTGATCAATTTTCAATCGGTGCATTCCAGATTGGGACAGTAGTGTTATTTTAATGCGTAGTACATATGATTTTACGTAATTGAATTTTGAATGAAAAAACAAGGACGACGTGTGATTAAATGATTCATTCTTATTATATAGACGTCGTTCTTCGCAGAATCCCTTTCAACTGTCGAGAGTAGTTGGATTGACGAAAAAACGTTGAATCATATAGTCCCAAAGAATAATTTGAGAAAAAAATAAAAAGGAATACGGGTTCATCGAATTTTTTTTATGGATATAAGAACACGTGAAATGTACGAATAATATATAAGTATACATCAATCAAACGCAGCGAGCGACAAGGGATTGCTCGCTTGAACGCGACCAGCCATAACTGCAGGATCAGGTATACAGTTCGATTGGAAATGCGATCAAGCTACTTGTGTGTGTGTGTGTGTCGACAAGCTACACGAGTTGGATGATCAGATCAGATGCAGCTGCTATCCTCGCCGTACGAGTGATTTGAATTATCGAAATAATCAATCTTGGCGTGTTGTACCTTGTAATTATTTGTTACAGCGATATTGCGCGACGTACGCCCCATTTATCGCGCACAAGTCCTCGGTTCATCACTCCATATACCGGATTATTGTTATCAGCTTCCGCAACATTGAATTGACTGCAATATCGCGCGGTTTATCAAGTTGTTCTGCAGGTGCGCATCATGGGCATCCCAGAGTGCGCGAGCAGAGCAAAAATAAAAGCCGCCAACTCTTTGATTGAGTAGCTGCGAGCGCGCTTTAGAAATGGGATTGGGACGCAAGAGTGGCGGCGCGGCGCGCGCGCGCGACGGCATTCGGCGAGCTGCAGCTTGCATCTCCATACATAGGTAGCTTTTAATGCGCGAAATACTGCGGCAGGCTCGGAGCCGGAACAGCTTGCGTCACCCCTTTTTACCCGCCGCGCGCCTGTCCCCGTCGAGTGATCAAACTCCTTTTCGGCTCTATAGGTATAACTAATATAACGTCCACAAGCGATTTGCAGCTATATATGTTGTATGTGTGTGTGTGTGTGTGTGTGTGTGTGTGTGTGTGATGTAATCACTAATTGATCTGTTATGGATTTGCAGCCTCGATCGTTTTGATTGATATGGTGCGATTATGCCGACGCGTTGGGATATATGTATATATATATTGTTGTATGTGAATTGGGTTTATCAAAACGGATGATGGGCCGATATCGCACTCGCGCGCTACACGTATATATCAAACGCGAATTCAACTTGCTCTTTCGTTTTTGTGCGCGCGAACATCCGCGCAATATCACTGGTATCGGCCACCGATATGATCTCGTTTTACATGCGCGGCTAATTCGATCAAGTTGCTCGTTTTCACACAGACGTAAACAAAGCTGATATTGCACGAGATGATTAGAGAAGCAAAGATAATTGATATCGTGCGCGCGCGCGCAATCTTTTGTTTTGTTTTGATCGCGACGGTGTAAGTCTATCGAGATTGAATTTTCATTGGACGCGGGAGCCGCGGCCAACAAGTTTGAATAAAATCGCCTGGAAGGGCTGCAGATCAAACGATAACTCGAGTCAAGTGTACCGCGACATTTCAAATCGAATCCAATTATTTGTCCCACAGCTCGTGCTCGTGCGCATACATTTGCTAGAGGTATCGGCCGAGGTGTCCCGCGAGCACCATTTAAAGCGGCAGCCATTTAAACCATAATCGGATCTCGATCGGCCACCATAAAAAGACAGCTGGCGCAACTTGGCCAGAGCGTTTAGTTATTTGTTGAGCGGCCGCCGCGCATCAAGTCGGAGAATAGATAGGCCCTCGCGCCGAGCCTTTCGATCGCGAGCGATCAATCCTGTACACGGGCTTATCTCTCAATCTAGTCGCGCACCGCGCGCGCGCGCGGCTTAAAAACAGCTCTTAGTTGTTTCGAGCTGTTGAGTACTTGTGCAGGGAGATGCGCGCCTTGTCGACCTTTTCCTTTTTTTTTCTTCTTCTTCACCCAGTATCGATTTTATCGGGTGAAAGTATTGTTCTAGGCGAGTCGCGGGCTCGCAGGGTTACTAACGATGTCAGTTCGGTGAAAAGGGTAGATAATAAGGTACCCGTTGTACCTCGCGAGTCGTTCTCGTGACAGGAGATTTAATCGACCGCCTATTCTGCACTCTACACAATCATTGCAGATTTTTTCTATCCCTTTTTTTATTGCTTACTCTTGCTATGATTCTGGAGAGGATAGCGACCCCCACCCCCCCCCCCCCCCCCTCCCTACCCCTCCCTCCCGCCGCGAGTTGGATCAAGTGAATCAAGCTCGTGGCTTCGTTCCCAACCGCAAATACACCGTGAAACTATTTTCTCCCGAATAACATGGGAAAATCTGAACGAAAAAAAATTCAAAAGGTCGCCAGTGATTCTGATGTTGGCAGACCCTCGTATTCAATCGAGAATTATAGTTTTGATAGGGTTGTATTAAAATTGATTACAAGAAGCTGAATCAAATCAAATGTGAGAATCCAAGCGTAGAATGTCGAAAAGGACATCTTCATAGTACATCAGACGCTTTTTCTCGCAATAATTATTCGACAGATAACAGAATCACTGGTAACGGAATAACAAGTGAAATTTTACTCCGCGCACGCAAATTCAATATAAGTATTTACTTTCTCCCCATTCCAATATATTGTGTAACATTACGTAAGCACATTCTCTCAGCGGACGATCTGAACACAATTGCGAATTTTTCTTCGTTTTCTCTTCTCCCTATATCGAATCACAGTTGGATCTTATTCGTGCTAGACTTTGCATAAGGAAACAAAAGCGAGTGTGCGCGAAAATAACTGTGCGCCCGGGAAGACGCATATATACTCGAATATATAGTCGCCGTGATATTCACCGGCTCTGAGTATTTATCCGAGCACTTATACGAGAATCCATAATTATTTACATCCAACGAACCGGTACACATTATCGTGGAATACTAAAGTCGCCAATAACACTGACATCGCGATCGTGACCATTGACGCGTACAGCTTATATATCCAATTGTTATTTAATCGACGAACATAATAAATATACGTACACATTATACATCGTGCGGTTTATCGTCTGCAGGATTCATTCGAGATTCAATCAATAAGAAGTTTTGTTTATAAAAAAGAAAACGTATCGGATAAGGTATTATCGAATCGATATTCTCGATCATAACTTTTACCTTGATACGTTTAAGTATTGTTGTATTAGTCGGATTGTTAAAAAATTAAAATGCTCTATCGCGCATTAATCGCAGCGCGAGATAGCCTGTGGACTTTTGAGCGAGTGCACTCACTCTCGACATAATTCAAAATGACCATGTGAAATTTGACAGACACATACACACACACACACACACAGGCAGAATACCAAAATGTTTGAGGACGTTTGAAAGGGTGAAAATTTTTAAAAATCGCAAACTCACCCAATGGAAGAATCAGCCCAGAGAGGAGAAGTCGGTCGGCGGGGAAGTAAAGAAGGAGAGATACCAAATGCGGCTCGCTAGTATAGGCGCGGGCGCGCGCAAGGATATATATCGAGTATATCTATAGAGCTTGTCTCTGAAGCGCGCGCGCGCGGAGTCGATCGTGCGACTTGGCCGTGCTTCGCCGCGGCAGACTGACTGACTGACTGACTGACTATAAGCTGCGCGCCGTAAGTATACTGAGAGGATATAGCTCGCGCGCGCGCGCACGTGAGCCCACCAAGGATATACGATATAATACGTGCATGGTATATAGTTCCCTTCCCCTTCCTCCCCGCGGCAATTCCAACTGCTGCTGCGCACTGCAGCACGGAGCCGGGCTTTCAAAGCTCGCGGATTTTCGGCGCGCTATATATATATATACACTATCTAGACTCGAGCAGCGAGCTCTCACAGTTATGCCCGCAACGATTTTTGTGCCGAGTCGTTTGGGCATAACATATAGTCCCCTGCAGGCACATAAACGCGCAGTGTATATATTGTATGCGTATATTGGAAGAATATATACGCGTGTGGTACGTGCGAGCCGGGCTGAACGACATACGACAGTAGGACCAACCGCGTGGATGAGAAATGTCGTGAGTGATTTGCAAGAAACGATCAATGCGCGGCTACTTTCAATTCGTTTAGTTTGGGCTGCGCGATCATGTCATGCCGCGATCGTTGTTTCGCGCCGTCCTCGTTCGATTGGATGCGGCGGCGATTATTCTCGAGACATAAGGTACCTGTACCTAATATGCGCCACCTAAGCGAAAAACGTCACTACACCGCGTCAAATTTTAACCATCGTAATTCGTGTCAAATGAAAGGTCTACTCGATACCTTCAAAATGAGATAAGTTTCATTTAATTTGAATAGTTTTACGCTGAGATACAGCGTTTTGGAAAAAAAAAACAAATTTCGGATCTTTGATTAAACCATATTACATAGACTAAGGTAACTGTAACCAATTTGGCACTGTCGTCAGATTTCGTATTTCCGGTGCTCTCTGAGCATCAGTCGCTCTTGGATTATGTTGAAAATTTTCGGTACCTTCCCCGCCCATTTAGCCCTTAAAACCACTCACCTACATCACTTTGAAGTTTCATTTACTCATTTTTTTCACCCTTTTCTTACTTCACTTTTCACACTCAACCTAAAAAAACAGGAGTAAATAATATTTATGTCTCAAAGTGTCATTACTCTTTTTTGTGTAAAAACATCTTAGCTTTCGATTGGTCTCATCAGTTTTCCCAAAATTTTTTTTACCCACTCAAATTGCTCCTTTTCGCATAAGAAAAAAGTGAAGCCAATTTGGCACATTTTTTTATATTTTGAACATCCTTTTTAGTGTAATTTCAAATATAATTGAGATGTTCTCACTGAAATAGAAGAGTTCAATTTTAAAAATGTCCTAGCCCATTTGGGACTAGCTATTGTCTTGATGGTAGAAAAATTCTGTCTGATGTGTTTCCCTAGACAGTACTTATAAACGCATAACCACAAAATGTTTCTCGTCATAGGATAGCCAATATCTGCTAAGCGTTTAATTCGACTACATAATTCTTCGTTCTGTACTGTCGTTAAGGGGGGATATACAGTTAGAACGAGAAAAAAAAAACTCATTTTTGAAAATCGTTTTTCAAGGGTAGTTTTCAATCAAATCTATCGAAACTTTTTGACAATTATAAGTTGATCCATGTAGTATACAAAAATATTTTATTTTTAATTTTTTTCAACAAAATGGAGGCCTTTAGATAGCGTTGAAAAAGTACCTCTATTTTGCTTGTGCCGGCTCTCTTGGTCGCAATTTTGATGTGAAATCAAAAAATCAAAAAAATTTACATCAATTACATTCACAGTTAGTAGATAAATTACAGAAAAAAGTGAAAAAAAATGTGCACTTTTGGCATAACTTTTTCGAAAAACTCAATTTTTTTCCCGCCATTTTATCACATTTTTCCATATGTAATAATAAAATATTACAATAATTTTTAATTCATCTAATAGGTAATACTATAATCAAGAAATCAAATAAGTTTCAGCTCAATCGAATAATTAGTTTTCGAGTTATCACCGGTATAAACTCCAAAAATGCATTTTTGAGAAGAACGCGTTGAAAGTTTTAAATTATCGTTAAATCGTACTTACACTTCAATCAGCAATCCCTCAGAAAAAACACTTGGAGTTCGCATATGGTCGATTCATTTTCCTTTTTCCGGATATGTTTTGTTTGACATATCGTTGAAATGTTCGACGAGGTATCTTATGTATAGTCGAAGCCATCCTCTGCGATATGTCACCTTTCTTGACCTGCTCCAGAGCTTGAACTAAATTTTCTTCCGACCATGTTTGACGGATATTTACATCAATGGGTTGATTGTAGCAGCTAGAACAAGAAAATAGGGGCGGCGCATACTGGGTACATTGGATAAAAATAACGAAGAGCTATTGGAACGGTTGATAAAAAGGGCGTAAAATGAAAAAAAAAATTGGATGATGTAGATGGGATGTCACGGAATCGAACGTTATGTCGCTCGATTTTTTTGGCCCAGTTTAAGGGTATTAAAAAAATTCGCACTTACCAGAGCGAAATTCGATCGAGAATGAAAATTGGTGAAAAAATGGAGAAAACGAGCTGTAACAAGTTGGTGTAAGGGTTCCCGATCAGGGAAAATGTTATCTTTCCTCATTATTTAGTATTGCCAACAAGATCCTGTGCCGCGGCGATGCTCTAGACGCGCGTATATATATGAAATACGAAGGGTGGCGCGCATATTGGGTACACCTACGTCTTATAAGTACATTTTACCCAATTGCAATCATGAAAAGTTGTCAATAGAGATTTGAATAATTTGCTATAAATTCATTGGATTCGAATTAATATTTGTAGATGAAAGCGCGCAGGAAGAGACTTTTTTGCTAGCATATACAGTACGGCGCTATGGTTGCGACATAACAAATATACATATCTATCGCTATAAATTTCTGAAAAAAGTGTTTGTATCTGTCAGATTTTGGACGATTTTTTAAAAAAAGTTTCACGCTCGTATGCTTGCCTCAGTCCGATTGCTTACGATGATGACGATGATTTGTGAAAAAATGTACTTTTGAAAAACGCTTGGATTTGGCAGTGTAGTTTATACAGGAGACAAAAAGAAGCTTGGATGGATTTACTATGTATGTACCTGGGTATGTCTGATGTAACATATCAAGATATCATATATTAAGATTCTATGTAAAAGTACACGTTACATTAACCGAATAATAACACTCGAGTATTTAATTGGAATCTTTGTTTTTTACAATTTTTTTGCAGATTTTGATATTAATAGAGTTGCGCGCGGAATGGTAAAAATCTGCGCGAAAAAGGCGTGCAGTCCCTGCATAATTTCCGAGAAGCAAAATAATATTTCGATGATTGGCAAAGTTGGTTTGCATACATTACTCATGGCGCGCGCGCGCTGCAGCCATTTTCGAGCTCTCCACTCAATTGAGTACCATTATATTTTTAGCTGGCCGTTGTCGATATATTATACTTATACAGTTATGAATTCCGAGTGTGCAGCGCGCGCGACGAAGGAATCGAGCATCGCGATCCAGCAGTGTCCCGCGGCCATTGAGATTCAGACCGAGACCGAGACGGGCCGGGGCGGGGGAATTTCTTCGAATCCAGTATGAACGAATCGGCCAAAACAAGAACACGCGCGCTTGTGAAGGGGGATGCGTGGGTTGCGAAATACACACACACACACACACACACACACACATACCCGATTAAGGTCGCACGGCGATTCCGAAGAGCGATGCAACGATGTGTGTGTGTGTGTGTGTGTTTTGTATTTACGGACATTAAGGCGATGCAAGGTTTCAAGAGCGCGATCGTTTTTTAATTTTTTTACTTTTGCCCCGCGGATCGGAGAGAGCCCTTCGAGCTGCTCGAGCTGCAGGGGCGCACAAGGAGAACGAGCCGAACGCCGCGCGAGAGTTAGCCTGATGCGCGCAGCTAAGCGCCGCAATTGTATACATTACGATTTTAATTCCCTATCGCTCGATCGTCATTTGCATAATCGCGCATACGCGTATGCGCTGCACTGATTTGCTTTTATAAAATTTGCTTTGCGAGCTGATCGCAGTGGTGAATGCGCGCGGCGAATGCTGCAGCTGGGAAGCCGCGCTCGGAGAACAAACGGGGCCGCGCTCGAAGCTCCACCAAATAACACATCACGAAATTCTCAAAATTCACAATTACGATTATAGACTGATTATCGCGCGCGCTATTTGATTATACGCGTTTACATTGATTTATTCGTTGCCGTACTGCACAATTCAGCTACGTGCTCGCAAGCGCATCGAGGGGCTATACCGCGTTCTGCATAGCTATGAATGCTGGCTCTTGACAACGAGCGACAATATCGCGCGCATCCAATATATATGCGCAAAGACCATATGGGCTACTGTTGATTGCGGGAAACAAAAGTTCGCTTGATCCGCCCGCAGTAAGTAAGGGACAAAAGTCACAACTTGAAGGATAATCGAATTCAAACAACCAATTTGATCTGTTATTCGCATATTACATATACGAAAACATCCTTTGCAGCTGTGCTTGCGACTCTGCAAATAAGTTTTATCAATTTACAGCTAATTTTTCGGAATGACTGCACTTATACAGAAAGGAATTGCGCTGTATCTCTGTCGCGCTTGCTTCGCGGCGCGGCCCCAGTACATATATATATACATTAAATTGGAACGATTACAGAAAAGTAATCAAGTAACAATTGGCTCGAGGGGCAAGGATGACACGCATAATCCTCAAGCGTTCCACGCTTTCCTGCTCGATATGTTTGCTGGTATAACTGCTGCTTATAACTGGTATAACGACTGCAGTTTTGAGATGCAAACTTTGGATCATTTGGTTTGGAGATGCGTCCATAGACTCACTTTCATAGATTCACAGAGGCTGTTGAGTCTCTTTTTCGGCAGGAAAAAATATCGGCATTGACTCACTGATATCACTGCCGTTTTAAACACATGTCGAAATCACAGCGTTATTCTGACCATATAGTCTTTTTGCTTTGTCAAAGAGAAAACTTTGTAACGGGGCAAAAATCGACCCACCCAATTATTGGACCTCGGCACATCGATTTTCCTAATCTACGGGTCGAAAAATATCGAAATCCAAATGTGTGTGTGCGTCCCGTTCTTTTTCGACTTGTGATTGTTAAAACCATTGTATAAGATTGTCGTTCTAACAAGATGCTACGTACGTATTTATTAAATATTTTTTTCCTATTATCAGTATATTGTAACTAAAATCTCAACACAGAAATCGTTCAGTCTAAACTGGATCGAGTACAATAAATCTCTAATATTTAATCTCTACTATTTAATATTTAATAGATCTCGAGCATAATTGTAAGGGTAGACGTATGAAGGAGAATCAAAATCAGTAGCTCAGAAAGATTTAGAAGAGTAATCGTCTCAATTAAAAAATGGAAACATACATTTTTTGTCGATATGATATTTGTTATGGAGGAAAAGTTGTTCACAATAGAAATATACAAAGCTTGGTATGTGGTATGTCTAAGAGTATTACAACTCTATTATTTTTATTTCAACAAACTTCAGTTCTAAGTTTCTATGGTTCATAAATACATTCTGTTCCACTACAATGAGTTTCGTTGATAATTTAAACATAAATAAATCCCTAATATTACAATTAACACAGTGGTGCTCAAAAACTTTTTACCAATATATTTACATGTATTGGTGCACATAAATGCGTCAATTAGAATGGTTGCTAAAAGTAATGTTTAATAATAAGTTAATTCTGGAACAAAAATTCAATAATCCATACTCAGTTTTTGAATTGACCAAAAGAAAATAGCCTAACTATGTGAATAGAAAATATATCAGTACACGATACACATTCATAACTTCAATACCGGTTGGTTTGAGATTCAATAAATATAATTCAATACACTATTCATTATATAAACCATTATTTATCAGGAAAACAACAATTCAGTTGTTAATCCATTACTTTTTTCAGAAGAAAAGAAATATTAAAGGTAAGTCAATACAGGTGTTTAACAATGTGTTACAGACATCCCAGCAACCAAGTTACAGCTTTTTACCAAGCTAACCAACAAAGAACTAGAACTATAAATGCAATTAGAATCGTCGTTTCTTAGATAGCGCTTCAGCTTGATTATTAAATACTAAAAACCCATGCTTTTGACACAGTGAATGTATATGTTCCAACACCTGATGCAACTTGAGCATTTTATACTTGAATAAAGTAGTAGGTAATCCACCAAAATGTCACTCTGCTATCGAAACCAGATAGCTTACATTTATTTGGACTTCCAATCAAGTATTGGTTTTTTGAACAACTGATTTTACTTAAGTACAATACCTCTTTTACGATTTTTTATGGTATTTATGATTCGTGTCACATATAATTTACATAACTCTCAGTGTTTCTCAGTGTTAAATATAAAGAGTGCTAAAAGTAAGACAAGTTTGTATTGAACTTCAATGGGTGAGAATTTTTCTCCATAAAAATATTATCACATTTCCAACACTATCAACATGATGATATCAATTGTTGAAGCTCTCAGATGATTAAATCATCCAGATTCTAGAATAACAGGTCTCAATTTCCAAACAAACAATCCAATTGATTGTTAATTGCATGTTGATTCTATTTTACCAGTCTTTCTACCCATACTCAACTGTGGGAATGTACTTTTATTTTGAGGTGGATTTAGTCTTGACGATAAATAAATAAATGCTTCATACAAACTTGGCCTGTCCATAACATTAACTTCAAAGTGTTTTAATTTCTCCCGAGTACACCAATTAGCAGCTTTACTTGCTGTACTTTCTAGTATTTTTTGTTCAATATCAGGTTTTGTCCTGTTACCGATAACTATTAGTATTATTTCTTTTTTGTCCTTATTTTTATCAATATCCTTTTTTATAGATAACAATACATCTAGTGACTCTGGTTTTGCGGTGTCGTAAACTAAAACATAACCATCAGCAAATCCAAGGTAATGTCTAGCTAATTGTTGATTGTTTGTACTGCTTTGCAGAGCTTCTAATCCTGCTGTGTCATAAAACCTTACTTTTTCCTTTGTACTTTTATCAGTTTCAATGTTTGCTACATATATATCTTCAATAGTGGGATGCAGTTCCTGTAACGTTAATCACAAAATGTCACGGCAATGAGAAAAATAATATTTATACTCCAATTTTATTTCATTGATTTTTTTCAAACCAAGTAGATTGAAGTTTACTCACTGTTTTTATAGTAACATTTCCATAAACCAATTGCTCCAACAGTGCAGTTTTCCCAACACTCTTCATGCCGCAAACAACTACTCTTGCTGTTTTTCCCATTCTGTATAAACTGAGATGCAACAGGTTAACTCAAAAAATTTCCCCTCCATGACATTGAATAGACATTACTTATTGAATATTCATTTGCTTTTTCAAGGGAGAGGGGAGAAGAAGAAGTCACTCTGTTCAAACCAAAAGATATATATATATATATATATATATATATATAGCTTCTGAGGAACTTGGTGTTTATGTTTTCAATTCGTGAAGCTACGTTTTGAGGCTATACACAGGGTTGGCCTCGTCTCCTCCTCAACATAGAAACCTTGACAATAGTTTACCTTATGTGTACACTCAAGATGTTATTTGAATCTTATTTTTCTGAAAACATTGTGTCAACAGTGTGTCGGTCCTGCTCAAAGCCGGTGCATAACGCAGGAAACGAGAACTTGGTGGAAGATTGCTTCTCGGGTACATCTCTTTTCAGATAAAAATAGGTATATCCGTAGCAGTGTTAACGTGTACAACAGTAGCTGGAAGATGAGGAGATTTCCGGGGTGCAATGCAAAGTCCGCAGGAGTTCAGAAATGAGGAGCATTAGAAGATTTCATTCTTCATGTGGCTTTGTTTCGCTGTGTCCAAGCTGGTCCAAGGCTATAACTCATGAGCATAGAGGTATTACAGATATATAGGAGGAGGCAAGGCAAGCCATAGGAGAGCCTGTGAGAGAGCATGTCCGTATTTTTGGATCCAGCCAAGCGCATGCGCGGACACATCGACACACCAATGCACTCGCACTGCTCGCACACGGCACAGAGCCCGCCGCGGGCTCCGCGAGTGTTGGGTTTTTGCTTGCGGGGACGCTGTCACTCTGACTCCGCTCATCTGAGATTTGGTTGTCACGCGCTGTTTATTATTTATATTATTTTTTTATTCTTCTTATGTTTTATTTCTCTTTACAAATAATTATTTTTTAACGTCCACATGTTTCAAACGACGAATAAATTCGGGCTTGGTGGACTATCCCAAGATGATATTGCGAGAAAAAAATTCCACGCTCCCCGGGCTGGATTTGAACCAGAGTCCTCCTGATAAGTATACACGATCAAATTCGATCGCTTGAATCTGTACGATCAAGGTCCGATCGTATTGTTACAGATTCCCTTTTTACCTGTTATTACAGTGAAAACGGTTCAAAAGTGATATTGTGATTTAATGTTATATTTTAAATGATATATCAATGATTTATATTTGTTCAATTTATATACTACACGAAAATATTATATACTACAGATTTGTATAAGATAAATGAATATATTTAACTCATAAATTTAATTTTATTGAAATTGGAACCTTGTCTTTTTCAACATTGAATTATTCTTTTGCTTCTTTTGCTTCCGATTGGGTGTATTTTCATATTATTATTCAAATCCTAACATAATATAATCAATTATTTTCAATTACAATTCGCCAATTCATAAGAATTAAATATCATAAGCAATAGAAATAATATATATTATTAATATCGAATCTACAGGGATATTCTTACTTTTTTTAGGTTAGTTATAAATTAAGAGTTAAATCATATTCATTGGCTTATTTTGTCATTCGTGAATTGAAATACATAGAAATATTTGGTAAGATTATTAAGAATGTTGAAAATGCAGTATACTTTGCGCAGCGTTTCGAGCTAACGATGTGTTGTGGCTGTAAAGTGCTTGCGCATGCGTTCGGGCCAGGGAGGTGAGGGTTGGGGCTGGTCGCTGGATCCAAAATCTCGGACACTACTCCAGTCAATAGAGCTCAAAATCACTGAGTTTCTGACAAAAATCCCAGTGGCAAGCCACTTATGCCATTACGCGGAGAAAGGTTCCAAGATTCTTTGGGATAACTTTGCAACTCGAAATTATCTGTACTTTGTTTATTATTAACATTTTTGTAAAAAAATACCGTCATTTTTTAGTTTTTTCATTATAGTTTAATAATTAATGGAGCAATGTCATTACTGTCAATGGCAAAAATGAAGCTAATAAAAATACGGATCGAATGAGATGCAAGGCAATTCGATCGAAGCATTAGTTTCCGAGAAAATGCTCAAAAACCAAAAATTTTGGCATTTTTTCAAAAATTCATATCTCTGTCAATTTTTGAGATTAATAGTTGAAATTCTATAAAAAGTCTGCGAATCATGCATACTTCCTTAGGCCGAAAACTTGACTTCGTCCGATCTATAGTTTTTGAGTTATTGTTGTTTAAAAATTTAAAGCCCTATCTTGCAAATCACCTAAAAATGATACGGGTAGGCTTATTATGATAAACGAAA
>CM037085.1:0-19266 GCA_020882725.1 Aphelinus certus | reverse complement strand
ACACACACACACACACACACACACACACACACACACACACACACACACACACACACACACACACACACACACACACACACACACACACACACACACACACACACACACACACACACACACACACACACACACACACACACACACACACACACACACACACACACACACACACACACACACACACACACACACACACACACACACACACACACACACACACACACACACACACACACACACACACACACACACACACACACACACACAATCTACGTAAGTGGGTGTCCTGTGAGAAATCCTGCAACTTTAATTTGATGAATTTGATATACCGCGAGTATATCTGGCGACCGTTAAAAAATGCCCAAACGCACCTAAAACCAATAGGTACGTTACACCACCTTCAGAATTGGCGAAATTCTATTTTTATTGAGCATATTTATTCTTCCGTCGCTGAAGCCAGTTCACGCTTCTTGCAAATTCGTCATTTAATTTTTTTACCACAACGCGCAGTGAACTTCAGCACTGTTGGTATGATATTGGAATCAATCATCATCAAATTGTATATTTTTGATGGTAATTTTGAATGCTGGCTCGTCGGAATGGCATTCCGGCCCACTGAAGTAAATTTGGCTCGGCTCCGAATTTTATTGGAAAATAATCTGCCCCACGGCCAAATATCAGCCCAGTTTGGCTGCTCAATTCGGACAGTCGAAAGATGGAGTGGGAAATTCGAAGCCGAAGATTAGGTAAATCAAATTACTTGTCAATTTTTCCGGCTCGCCGAGCATTGCAATAGGGTAAAAAAATAATAACGTGGATGATTCTAATGTAGGTGGTCCAGTAGCTAGAGATCAGCGGATTAACAACCGGCGCCCGCTCTCAGTTCCTATAGAACTTTTAAATCGAGCAGGGGATATGCTACGGGAAGATCCGTTTCAATCGGCGAAAGAAGTGAAAGAGAGACTCCAAATTGGTTTAAGCGATGCTCGTTTCCGCAAAAATTTGAAGAAGCGACTTCATTTATTCAATTATACAGCAGCCAAAAAACTTGATTTCACGGAAAGAAATACTGTTGCTAGGTTACAATTCGCCAACAGGCATCTTAATTGGACCTATGAAGTCCATTGGCAGAGAATAATCTGCTTGGACGCAAAAATGTTCATGACTGAGAAAGATGGTCGCGTGAAAGTGTGGCGTCCGCGGGGCGTTAGATACGCCCGACGATATATTAAGCCAAAACGGCATAGTGGCCGATTAAACATTAGTTGCTGGGGATGGATGTCAGCCCAAGGAATCGGTAAGTAACTAATGTAAGTTTTAAACTTACTTTGTTTCATTCTTAATTTCAATTCTGTTCTAGGCAATCTCGTTCAAGTCACGAGAAGACTTGACGCCCAAAATTATGTGGCGCTGTTAGAGAATTGGTTGTGGCCAGGAGTTCAGCAGAGATTCCCAGACAATGACGTGGTGTATGTAATCGAGGATAACAACCCTGTACATACAGCTCGCATTGTTCGGGAATGGTATGCTGAATATCCTCGGCTACAACGATTTGCATCGTCATCAAGATCGCCAGATCTCAACCCGATCGAAAATCTGTGGGCAGAAATGGTGCAAACATGGCGACCATGTCCAGCGGTCACTTTGCGAGGACTCCGAAGATGGGTCAGGCGCTCATGGTTTGGTTTGCGAAGAAAACCAACAATGTTTGAAAATCTGATGAGGTCGATGCTCATTTCACTCTCTAAATCTGCAAGATCGGATTTTGAATAGATAACCCATTTACATTAGTTTTTTAACGTTATCCTGGGATTAAACGTCGAATAATTGGTTTTATGGTCAATACGCCCCCACAGTATCAATTTTTCCAACACATTGCCAGTTCAAATTGTAGCTCTTGACCTCCTCTTCCGACCCATTATACCGAATACTCTTCAAATCATCATTTTCCAAGTTGTTTATTACTTCAAAATCTTTCGTATGACGAAAATTCGGCTACACATGATTTTCCACACTATAGATCACGCCCACTCGTCTATTTTTTGGATTTTCACCTTAGATTATGAAAATGCTCGGGCTCCTCTATCGATTTGCCAGACCCGATTTCAAAATACTCTAACGAAACATTGTTTTCAAGAGCAAAATATGGGAATCATAATTTGTGTACGGATTAATTTTAATATAATGTAGATTCTTCTGAGTGCTTCTGATGAATATTTAAAAGTTTTTACAGATCGGGTGTAATGAGCTCCTTCCAGTAATTGTTCTGTGACAGAAACACCAAACAGACCTGTTTCAATAATTACATCTTCTATTTCGCTATTTTTCAGATATTTACCTATGCAGCTCAATAATACTTTGATTATGTGAAAATTTCCCAGAAAAAGCACGATATTTTGGAATTCTTTACTTCTCTCCATGATAATACGTCGAGCTATGCAATACACACCTTCATCACAAGCAACAGGTATAAATTTCTGTTCTAACTGATTACATATATCTACAAAATTACATAATAATGTGTATACAGTTTTATCGTCTGTTACTGGAGCAGGGGTGACAGGAAGAAATCCTACTTTTTGCTTGCAACGATCATCGTTATTCATAATAGAGTTAAAGGAGCTTCAAGAGGGCACTTTTTGATTTGTATCTAGAACAAATATTTCATTCTCTGTTTCCGAAAAAGTAGTTCTAGATAAGAGCCACAAAAAATCATCATTACGCAAATTTTTCTCAAAAGATTTAAGGTCTAAAACTTCATTCTCAGTAATGATTGAATATTCTGGCGAAAAGTTAAGGATATTAGGAGGTTTATTATAACTTTTTATTTCTTGGCACTTTAATAAAGTAGTTAGTGATCTTGAACGTTGATCGAAATGAACTCCGGAAATATTGGGCTTCTTCTGAATGAAATTTTCATCAACATTTTGGAAAAGTATCGCAACAGTGTCGTGAGTGTAATTAAGACCTGATATCGTGTTCTCATTATGGTTGAAATTGTCAAATGCTCCTGTCACGTAATTGTTTATATCAAAATGGTTTGGAAGCGGCACATTATTTAAACTTTGAATTTTTGTGAAATGAGCCATTCTAGTTTGAATACGTAAAATTTCATCGTAACATATTGACAGACCAAGCCTAGCCAACATTGTGATCGCAGTCTTACTTCTAGTTGCTTGGTAGAGAAATAAGCCTGTCAAAATGTGTTGAGGTGTCTTTTCATAACCATGCCTATTCATAAAATACATAATTTGAAAAAAGCATAATTTGATAAAGGCATAATTTGATTCTTCTGTTTCGGATAAACATATTTCTTCTCCAAAATATTTTATAAGTATAGATTTGATAATGGATTTGTTTATAAACGAGTCATAGCCAAATTCTTCAACAACCAAATGAGATAAGTCTTTCAAAGAAAATATTTCCCTGCTCTGATTCTCGGCTCAAGAATAATGATAATATTAGTGATAGCATTTTTTAATTCAAAACTATTATTAAAGCTATCATTGGTAGATTTATTTACACAATCATCTTCTAAGGAGTTCGGCATAAAGTTATCATTTGATTCTTCATTTATACCATCGCTGTTTGCAGACACTGAGCAGTCATTTGAATATTTAATCGTAGAACTTGTCGCTTTGTTTTGGTATCGCTCATATTTCTTCTCATGAGATCTAATGCAATTTTTATGAAATTTCACTTCTGAAGCTACAAGACTTTCGACACATTCATGTAAACAGGTTCTTGTGAATACATCATCTAAAAAGAGACTACTGGCTTTGAACAGATTTGTCGCTCTTTCATTCAGTTGCATGTTGATCAATTATGAGTCTTGATTTTGCCATTTGTTTCCACATATAATACAAACTTGTGAACATACTGTTAATTTGCGAAGCTTCATAGGTGTAGGTAAACTCTGATCGTCATAGTCACTTTTTTCAAATGCTTCATAGCTTCTTGCGTTTCAATTGAAAATATATTTTTTATAGCATTCGTTGCTCATGTGATAAAAGAATTTATCTGTAAGTTCACATTTATCTCAGAAAAGATACTATTTTAATCGATTATAACCAAACGTATAGTTTCGAATCTATAGACAAGTATCGCAAAAATAACTGAACTGTACCTTGAGGAGCTAATAAACTCAGACGGTGATAAAC
This sequence comes from Aphelinus certus, assembly GCA_020882725.1. NCBI lineage: Eukaryota > Metazoa > Arthropoda > Insecta > Hymenoptera > Aphelinidae > Aphelinus > Aphelinus certus. Next base: position 15,106 of record CM037085.1, on the reverse strand, counting down.
GGAATCTTGCTGCAAATCTGCTTCAGCGTTACCCAGAGTATACCACGAGGAGGTTGCTAGTCGGATTTCATACTCCACGTCCTCGTACGTCCGTCGGTAAATGTTGTCCGGTCAAGTCATCTTCCGTCTATCTGGTCAGTCTAATACATGTCGTGTCGTGTCGTGTCGTGTCGTGTCGTGTCGTGTGTGTGTGTGTGTGGGGGGGGGGCCCTTCGGTTTGTCATTCCCGAGGTATTTAACGACTCCAAACCCCTGTTTTGTGTGTGTGTGTGTGTGTGTGTGTGTGTGTGTGTGTGTGTGTGTGTGTGTGTGTGTGCCTGTCTGTCTGTCTGTCTGTCTGTCTGTGTCTGTGTACGTCTGCGTGGCTAGTCTCTCGGCTTTTGTCCTCGGAAAATCTCAATTTCCCACGGAGAGAAGTTGAAATTTTCAAGGTACTTATCCGAGACTATAGCCTTGGCCTCCCGCAGGCATTCCCTCAGCCTGGTAGACGTCTTAAAGCAGTAGGTGGCGTGGTCCACCCACGAAGCGCTGGTGCGACCGCATCTCATGTCGTATCAGGCTTTGACCGCAAACAATATCTCATAGCGAGATACTGGGACAGGCGGTCGGGGAGTGCATGGAATGGGGGCCTTCTTCTTCCTTCTCGCTTCTCGGCGAGCCTTTACGCACAGTGGAGCTGTCGACAAAGATTACATTTAATTAATGCAATATTTTATTGATGTGTGTCTATCAGAAGGCTTAATGGCCCTCCGAGCTGGTGGTGGCAGCGGCGGCGGCGGCGGCGGTGGAGGTGTTACCAAATTGGTACCAAATTGGAGTGTCTCTGGGGTCTTCTCTAACTACAACGCCTATTCATTCTTCTTGCCGTCTAGGTGATCTTGTCTTTAAGGGCTCTAGCCTGTTCTAACGTCAGACCAAATTTCTGCAAGGTGGTGGCAAGACAAGCCTTGATAGTGTTTCTTGCCTTCTTTCGGATGACGTTGTTGATATGGCCGGGGAGAAACTTGTCTGGGAATGTCCACAGTCCATGCTTTTCCCCTCCGAGTTTCTTGTAATTGCTCACCACCTGCTTCACGATCTTATTTAATTTGATCTGACTGAAAGGTTGCCCTACTCCTCTTTTTAGTCCCGTCGGTAGTTGAACGATGATGTCTTGTGAGGAATGTTGTTGTGTAGCCTTCTCTTGCGACTCTTGAGGTTGTAGTCGTTGCTCGATGTTAGTGGCTTCTTGGTCGGCTTCTTCCTCGTCTAGATTGGAGAATGGGGAGGGCTCGGGCAGAAGACGAACTTTTCGCGAAGCTTCCTCCATCTCTTCCTTCCGTTTTCTCTCTTGTTCTTCCAAAAGATGATCTTTTGTCTCCTTGTTGGCCGCTATCAAGCCGATGAGGTTGTTCTTGGAAGAATTGTCTTGTTGGAGGTGTGCCATAATCTTTTCAAGGGCCTCATTCAGCTCGGTTTCTCGAGACTCGGCTGCTTCTATGCTGTTGACAGAGCAGCCCTCGAGCAGCGGAGCAGCCAACAGGTTATGGAAATCCAGCGTTGGACTTATCAAGTCGTTGGCCATTGACATTGGAGTTATTGGGTTGATCTGGTCTTGATGCTGTTGAAATTTTGCCAGAGCAACTCGGTTCTGCTTAAGATACAAATTCTTTATTGAATTTCGGCTTATGGTTATGCCAGAATCGAACGCCGCAGCAACATTGTCAACTTTGACCCAGTCCAACTTGTTGGGTACAGTTGGGGTCGATCCAATGCCTAGGCCAATAGCTGATGTTATTCTTGACGTACCTGAGTATTTCCTTGCAGATGTTTTCCACAGACGAAGAACGTCGCTACAGCGATGCAAAGCTCATGAGGCTTTACAATGCTTTTGACAACCTCTTGGTACGTCACTTGATAGTTTGCCGTTGTGTCGTTATTCTTAAATATATTTGCGTATTTGGCGTACCTCAAAACTTGGTCCCATGGATAGAAATTTTCCGTCCGCTCATACTTGCTCATCGATGCTAAAAATATAAAGAGAACTTCGAGACGGTCATACTCCAAGTCCTCGGCGTACGGTGCAACGTGGCGATGACATCTATAGATGTATTGAAGTCAGATTTTAAGATTTTTATTCCTACCATTGATCTTTTGTTCTTATCAAAGAAATCAAATGGTAGGCTATGCACAACGTCAAAGTGATCAAGATGGGTATCACTGGTCTCGAAAGACCTGTACTGCCGAAGAAATTGGGGCCGTCACGGTTAGTCCTTTCCTCTATGAAGGACAATATTTTGGCCTCGGCTAGGTACGCCAAATCTTTTTTGGTCAATCCATAACCACCCTTCCTCATTATGGCTTCCAGATGAGCTATTTCCGGGCCGATGGCAGCTTGACATTATTTGCTAAAATTGTCAATTTTAACGAAGGCAGACTCTTTGTAAAGGGCATTAAGCATGTTGATCATGTTACTGCTGCCATTTTTGCTGCTGCTCTCAACGTCAGAATAGTCATTTGGTGACCAGCTCTTCGGATGTGGGTGACTTAGGAAATGGTCCCATTCTACCACAGCTTCTAGCCTTGATCGAGCCTGGGTCTTAGCCGCTTTGAACCAATTTTGCTTTCTCAAAGAGAAAGCTTTGTAATGGGGCAAAAATCGACCCACCGAATCAGACCTCGGGACCTCGATTTTCGTAATCTACGGTTCGAAAAACATGCAAATCCCAAAGTGTCTGTATGTATGTGTGTGTGTATTTATGTATGTATGTATGTATGTATGTGTGTAACGTTTTTTTTCGTACACGATAACTCTCGAAGAAATGGTCCGATCTTTTTGAAATTTTGTACACAGTTTAGTCGCGGCAAAATCTCGGCCGAGTTCATTTTTCAGCAAAATCCGTTGGTTATTTCCTTAGCAACCGTTGCTAGGGTGTGTATTTTTTCGTTTCTTCCATCCATGATAACTTTCGGAGGAATGGCCCGATCTTCTTGAAATTTTGCACACCGGTTAGTTGTGGCAAGATCTAGCCCGAGATCAATTTTCAGCAAAATCCGTTGGTTATTTCCCTAGCAACCGTTCCTAACGTGTTTTCTTACAATTCCTTATGAGTGCTCATTGGGGCAAGCCGGAAAATCAGTTTTAAGTCACACTCGATGGCCAAGGACACTGAATTGTCCCATTTTCTCCATAGCAACCGTTGTTGACCTCCCTAGCAACCGTTACGAATGTTGGAAATTATTAATTTATGACCTATTTCCATCATTTTCGACGGCAAAGGACACAAAATCTTCCCAATTAGCTCCTTATCAACCGTTGTTTACCGCCCTAGCAACCGTTGCTAAGGGGAAGAAAAATTCATGTAAGTTTCGTTTCCAGTATTTTCAACGTGCTATAGAGAAAATTGGTAAAATTTGGTGTCTTTTGCCGTCGAAAATGATCAAAATAGATTTTGAATTGATCATTTCCAACCTCAGCCGTCGAGAATGATCAAAATGAGTCTTCAAGTGTGATAAATACGGACTTAAGGGCAGGACGGATGGATTTTAACCACCATCAAACCGTATGACAGTCACAAGATGAATTGATCGAAAAATTAAGCAGGTCCAAATGTCTCGCATCGTGTAGAACCTAGAACCGTTTGCTTGGTTGCATTTGATCAAATAATAAGAGAGCCCAAGCAGACATTAACACTCGCGACAAAGTTTGGTCAATTGAAAAAGAACGACACTTTAAACAGTCACAAAGATACGAATTGAACTGATTAAATAATATTTTTGTAATGTTTGAAAAATAAATGATAGTATCTACGCTAGTGGAATGGTGAAAATACAGGTTTGGGATGCGTTTGTGGGTGATGTTAAAGCCTCTTTGAGAAAGCATACTGCTAAGGCACTTGGCAGCGGTTTTTAAGTTGGTCAAAACGTTGTTCAGCAGCTTTGCATACATTTACGAAGTCATAGTAATTGGCGGCAAATCCGTTAGCCATGATGTAAGTCAAAAACAAACGCGAATGTAAATGATCCTTGATAATGTGATCAAACACGGGGTATCCATGTAAGTAGACTATGGATGGGTACTCGTCTGAGCTTTCTCTTACACCGTAAAAAAACCCTTAACCATACTAAATGCCCACTGTGCTCTTGAAAATAGTCATTGTGGCTCTTGTACAAAAACAACACTGATGTCTGGTCCGAAGTGTAATTGAGCAGCGGCATCTCGTAAAAGACAGTCGCGCTGCTGTACTCCTTCTTGGTTCGACCAATTGTCTTTAGATTGGTTAAGGGCCTGAGATGCTGATCAATCCGCAACTTCATTGATGTTCCTTGTTTCACACAATCAAGACTATCAAAGCAGATAAAGTAAGAGTCTATATCTCTTACTGCTTTGATATTGTCAGACACTGGAACAAACTTGAGTTTGGGCAGTTGACGGATCATTTGGGGATCGTTGGTTATGTGATGTTTTAAGTATATCGGCTTTGAAGACTCTGGCTCGCCCACCTCTTCCATCCTCCTCCGTTTTGTTGGAGAAACTTGGGGGATGTAAGGACCCGTCCTTGTCTCCAACTCCTTCATTTTCTGTTGGTAAAATTTAGCCTGATCTATTTTGGCAGTAGGCAAACGAGGTGGATTCTTTGGATCTTGCATTACAAGCTGCAAGTATGTTTGACAGCTTGTAACAGGCGATGGTAGTTGATCCTCGTGCATCTTACAATAGATTCTTGTATCAAATGGTGCCTGGCGTTCATCCTTGGCATCATCATCTTCTTCTTCTTCTTCTTCTTGCGGTGTTGCAACTGGTGCAACAACTGCAGCAGGAAAAACAGGTTGTACCGTTGTTGTTTCCTCTTGTCTCTCGTAAAAGATCAAGTAGGAATCAAAATGTTCTACGGTATTCTTGTTTATTGTTTTGATGATACTATCGTTACAAAACTTGTAGCTTCCATCTAAGCATTTCACCACAGCCGTGTAATGCCCTGATATAACTGTACTGCCTTCGTGATGAATCCCAACAATAAAATTGTATCGGGCTTCCACTGACTCTGGTAATATCTTCTTCTTTATCTCTTCTTCAGTTGGTGGAGGGTGGACAATGATTGAAATATCATTGTCGAAATGGATACTCCTTCTCAACTTGTTGCCTTGTCCATCAAACCTATTTATGAGGAACGCCAGAATTGGCGGAGCCTTCTCGATCTTCATCAATTGTTTGTGATTCGTATCAACTCTACATACAACACATAACTTTTCCAACTGGCTTTCTCTTAAAAATTCGTCCATTCCATCTTTTATACTAGACACCTGTGGATTCTGAATGTTGCAGACGATGTGATGGATATCTTCACTCCTTGATGATTTTCTTGATCATTTTTCACATTCATCTTCATGTACAATTTTTATTGTGTACAGTCCGTCACATATTTCATCTCCAGATGAGAGTTGTTGCACAAGAGCAAACCAAAACTCATGGGCGTCCTCTTGTTGATACTTTAAAAAGAGTTGTGGTCGTTGGTCGTCAAACCTGCCGATGTCTTGTACCATGTTCCACAAATTCAAAACAGATGACATGGATTTGCCATCCATTCTGTCTTTGTCTATTTGTTGCATCACTTGAGCAAACTTGCTGTACTTTTGAGTATGAGTATTGACACTACAGTGACTGCAATACTGAAGACAGGTAGCAAGAATTGCCGTAGTTGGTGATTCCAAGCGGCTTGCTGTTGCTCATCTTGTTGGTGGTGCTGCTGCTGCTGATAAAAGACACTAACAAGTGTTCTTTTTAGTGGTCACTAACCAGTGTCTTCCACTACGAATATCACACAACAAAACACGACTGTGAGAGCGCTGCTACTGATGGTGATGGTTGTGCTGGTAGTCGTGCCGGTCGTTACGTACTTGATCCTCTCTTCCTTTCTCTCCTCTCTGCTCTAGCTCCAATTGATTAAAATCAGACTAGACTATTTATAACAGACAAATATAACGTTATATTTTGAAATTATATCATATTAATTAATTATGAACATAGGTAGGGAAACATCACTGCATTATTTTATAACAGCATATTTACCTATCCATATTCAAAGAAAATATACGACAATATTTTCATGGTTTATATATTACAACTTATTTATTGAGATATTCTAACATTATTTGTTCTGATGAGCGTGTGCGCATGCGTGAGCGCAGCGCGGCACTGACGGCGATCCGCCGTGCTCACTTGATCGGTGTGCGCCGAGTTGACCGGTCGTCTTTATAGTTCACTCGTATATCGCTAACGGTAGTTTCTTGTTTTGGAGGATCTATTCTTTATTCAATACGGCGGTTGGTACTAGGTGGTTATTAATTCAATAAACTCTTAGCAAACCTATCACACTTGTGTCCACTCTGTGTTTTTCCTACCCCGCCTGGTCAATCGAAAACCATTCATTATTACTATAGGGAAGAGGGGGATACGCGGACTTATTCGTTGTTTCCTTTTCTTTCTTCGGGCAATGCCCATTTATGCCCCTACCTAACACCTGGACACCTAGCTAAATCATGTGACATTTGCCTATTTTGCCCACAATTAGCAAAGGTGCTAGTTTTGCAATTAAAGTTTTAGAACCTGTCTTGAAAATACGATCATTAGATGAATTGTACTCCCAGAGGGAGGTACTTACCTTTTTCTCTCGGCTGCTGCTCCTTATCCTGGTCTTCTGCTGGCTGTCTAATGTGAGGGCCAGGTCAGAACCTTGGAATTTAGGCTTATAAAATAGATTTGGTTACCGACTGGGTGATGCATCGATAGAGAAAATGTATAGCGCATAGAACAATAGATCGCGCTCCCGGCGGATCAGCGTAAGGAGACGTATAGAAGTGTCATATGACGACTATTCAATGCGCGCGCAAATCATTGATTGTGCGGGAAAATCTCCCGCGCCGTAACAGCGCATTCGCGCGCTTTTGTATATTGCTAATAAGTGCGAGTGAGAGAAGAGATACCTCTCCCTCCAACTCATTGTCACCCCATGCCAATCTTCAGTATAAATAGCCCTGTAAGCGAGCAACATTTATCATTACACTGGTAGCAATCAGGCGAGCGAAAGCTCTGCCCGAACTGGGATTGGCATGGGTATATCTATGTATATAACCCTAATAAATGCCACTTAGAATTTGAAATCAATCTCTTTTCATTGAAATTGTATTTCCATTTAAATATATTTGTAGTGACTTTTGATACACTTAAAAGTGCCTAAGAATCTCTTCATAGCTGAACTTAGAAATAATTCAAATTAAAGTAAATACAATAGAAAAGAATATTTCACTTCATCTGATTATATTAACCCATTAAGTCCCAGATTGCAGAAATTTTATTGGTACTTTCGAGCTCAAATATTTTGATGAATAAGACGGAAGGTTTATTGCAAAATAGTCATTCCTACTATTTTCGGGTGTGCTCTACACGATACAATGGTTAAAAAGACTGAAAAAATAGATTTTCAATAAATAATTAACAAATTAAAATAAAAAATGCGATTTTTTGGAGCACTTTTTTTTTCAATCCAAAATCAGAGGAAGAAGGAATTTTATTTTTACGTCGCAAATATGCACAAGAGTGCACAAAATATTTGAACTTTCCAAATTCGTTGAGTTTTTTCGACTATGATTTTTTTCAGCAAAATTGCGGACAAAAAACGGGAATCAATATATTGGATTTTCATATTATCAATATTTTAAAGCATTCATTTTCATATTCGATATATTCCTTTGAAATTCCGTATACAGGGGTTTTCAATGTCGCTGATAACGATTCTGATTTCAAATTCTCAAAATTCTGGATTCTAGATGGCGGTTTCAAGATGGCGGCTGACAATTTTACACATTTTTAGTCGGAGAATCGTGAAAATTTGGAATAATGGGTTTTCGGGGGCACTGATGATAAATCTGACATCAGATTTTCAAAATTCCGTATCCAAGATGGCGGTTTCAAGATGGCGGCTCATGATTTTGTACATTTTTAGTTGGAGGTTCGTGAAAATTTGAAATAATGTACATTTTCACGAACCTCCAACTAAAAATGTATTGAATAGTTCTTCCAAATGGAAGTAGGTGTATTTTTTTAAGAGGCACCTTTCTCCTTTTGCAATCCAAAGATTGAAATAGCGTTTTTTTAAGTGGCGCATGCTCCACTTCCATCTCACAATGGAAATTGCTGATTTTTTAAGAGGCACCATACTCCTCTTAAACCCTAGCCTCCCTAAAATATTCCAAAATAGGAATATGGCATTTTTTTAAGAGGTGCCTACTCCTCTAAAGATTGAGGGAATATTGGCACGGTTTTTGGCAGATTTCCACACCACCTTAGGAGAGATAACGAACAACTCCATGAGGTACTGCCGCGGCGCACTAGACTTTTTTTAACGTGGTTGTCTTCGCCAGGAGCTATATGTAATCCACGGGAGTTGGATACTAACTACATAAAGAAATGATCAATTTTTCATTATTTCAATTTTTATTTAATAAGGCCTACATACATATAATTTTATAGGCGAGGCCTGCCTTGCCGCTCAACACCCAACACCTGCGAAACATATATATATATATATATATACATATTGATTGATTGGTTGATTAATTGATTGTTTTTATTCACCTAGACGGTAATTCTTCGGCAACGATCTCTCAATTCATAAGCCTCCTCCTGACTCCATCCAAATAGCATCAGTACTCTTATTTCCGATGCCCGAATTAGCCTTATTGCCTTTTTCCGCAATACATTCGGACATCGGAAGCGCACTTGTGGGAAAATCCATAGTCCGCCCCACCATCTCCTCCCAATTCTTATAAAGTTCTCACGAACTATGACCATCAGCCAGTTCATCTCAAGCTGGGTGAATGGTCTGCCATTTCCTGGGTCTATAAATAATAAATTTTTGTTTTTTTGCATAAGGAAAATACATATTTCAATTGCATTGTTTCGTATCGAAGTGCGAAAAGTTTGGACTATGATAATGGATGAATGACACGCGTACATAGAAACGCATTGGTCTCTCTGCTGGGCAGAATTCCCAAGGATCTAAAATTATATGTAGCTTCGTAATACGATGACAGTAAATTTTATATCTTTCTCGCAGTGCATTCATATATTTTTAATTTCTCGCACTACGTTCTCGCACTGGCGCGGGAAAGTACTTTCTCGCACCACTTTCTCGCACTGTTGCTGGAAAATACTTTATCGCACTACTTTCTGGCACAGTGAAGAATAGGGTACTTTGCGCACCCTAGTCCGTGAAAAAAAGACATACTTTGCGCACTAAGATACGAAAAATTACATTTGCATATTTACTCACTGCTTGTTGGGAAGATGTGAATGTAGCGAGAATATGGATTCCGCACAATGTTTCGATTCCTTCGATCAGCCATTTTATAATTCAACTACAACAAAAAGCAGAAACATTTCGAATCTTTGATTGATATCTTTACAGGATATATTTGGGTTATTTGTTTCAATTCATTTGTGTTAGTACTTTGAATTTTAGCACGACCGAAGGGGAGATTTGACTTTACCTACCCGGAACCGGTCTACATGTTAGTATTTAATAATTAAAAAGGATATCCACTGGGAGACGGCATAGGAAACTTAAGAAAGTGCTTCCTACGCAACGTACGCATAATGTTAGTGGTTTTTAAACAAGCCCATTGCCATTTGCAGACATACTTCAAGTCGTATGCCCCCCGGTTCCACGACGGGGACGTCGGCTGGAGGCACGTGGACGTTGCGTATACAAGATTATCTTTAAATCTTTAACAAGAAATTTGAATGCAAAATTGAATACGTAACGTCCTTTTGGAACCATCCTACCTACGCGACCTATTTAAAACGAGAACGATGTAGCTAACCGTACAGTGAAGACCGTTTCCCTACCTGACCTACGCGTGACTCTATGAGACAGGGAGACGACTGATTACCGTACATGGGGACCTAAGATCTAACTCGAGCGCAGAGAAGGACCACGCACCACATCGGAGTGGCTCGTGTGGTAGTGTCCTTTCCGACACTACGCCCTTGCACGAGGGGCACGTACCGTGTTGGGGGTGGTACGTGTCAGAGACCCCCTCGTACTCTATCGCGAATTCGTAACGACCCTAGTCTGACCGATGTTTTGAGTTATCCCCCAGGTACTCAATGGGATCATTGGTATTGCGTTCAAAAAGTAACACCACCAATGAGTACCCGAGGTAGGGATAACTCCCAGGGATGTTTTTACCATGCCCACCCTTACCCATTTCGCGTTTTGTTTTGACATGTCTCTGAATGACGAAGTACGATAGTCCGGACTATCAAACTCAATCAAACAGGCCCTGTCACAGCGTGCGTGCAATGTGACTGTTAAGTCTGGCTGGTGATTCCGAACACTGGTGATTATAGGCAGCGATTACTAAGAAGAAATCTCAACTTAGGTAATCTCGAACGGGCCTACACCAGCTCTAGAACCCCAGGTGGGCCCGGCCCCAACCAACCCTGCACGCTGTAACACCCCCCATAAATTTTCCTGAAAATAAAAAAAATTGAGAGACAAACCCTGTTGGGATTGTCTCTCGTAAATGATACTCCCAGAAGGAGGTACTTACCCTGTCGTCCGCTGCTCCATGTCCTGGTCCTGCTGCCGTTCCTGGTCCTGCTGCTGCTTCTGGTCCTGCTGCTTGTCCTGGTCTTGCTGCTTGTCCTGGTCCTGCTGCTTGTCCTGGTCTTGCTGCTTGTCCTGGTCCTGCTGCTTGTCCTGATCCTGCTGCTAGTCCTGGTCCTGGTCCTTGTCCTGGTTGAAGTCCACTGCCGCCGCTGAAGTCCAAGCCGCCGCTGAAGTCCCCTGCAGCCGTTGATGAAGTCCGCTGATGTCTGCTGGTACCTGAAACAAAAGAAAAAAAAATTAGTAAAAAGCCACATTATCCCTGAAATTATACCCTATCCTAACTGATCCCACAAAATACGTGATTTTTAAAGTGGCACGTTTCTCCACTGATCCCATCCCTGTACAGCCCCAAAGTCTTTCGAATGGAAGAAGAGGTTTTTTAAAGAGGCCTCTGACTCCACTGATCCCATCCCCGTACAAAGTCTTTCGAGTGGAAGAAGAGGTTTTTTTAAGAGGCCTCTGACTCCTCTGAACCCATCCCCGTACAAAGTCTTTCGAGTGGAAGAAGAGGTTTTTTTAAGAGGCCTCTTATTCCTCTAACACCCAAATTTCTTCCAAATGGAAGAAGAGGTTTTTTTAAGAGGGCTCTTACTCCTATAACACCCAAAGTTCTTCCAAATGGAATAAATCGGTACATCGGTAAATATCAATTTTTTTACTTCGGTGATCGAAGTATATAGGGTCAAATAACCATTCCAAACCGTTTGGTGCAGTCAGAATGGTCATTTTGTGACATTTTTTATTTTCGACCGATAACTCGGACGATATCGTCGTGCCCTTTGATCTACAGCAGCCAGCCGGTGTTGCGCGAGGCCGTCCTGCTGCTCGAGGCCGACGCCAAGCTGCAGTTCGAGGTGCGCTTCAGGTTCCCGGAGTTGCGGACCTCGTCGTCGCGCGCCTTGCGCCACAGTTGCCGGCCGATGCTGCGCGAGGATATTTTGCTGCTCAGACACGACAGCAAGATGCAGCAGCCGACGCGCTTGCGGATTTCATCGTCGCACCACCTGCGCTACAGTTGACGGCGGGAGCCCCGCGAGGCCGACGCGACGGCGAGCTGCGATACGCCATGCCCCATTCGCAGACGATGTCGTCGATCCACAGCAGCCAGCCGATGCTGCGCGAGGCCGGCGTGCTGCTCGAGGCCGACGCCAAGCTATGGTATTCGATGCACCATTCGAGGGCGAAACTGATAATTATCCCGACGCTTTAGGAGAGCAAGAACTCGTAAGATGTAGTTTAAATCACGATGACATGATGAACTATGAGGATGAATCCATTAATCCGAATCTGAAAGGTGATTCGAATATAGTCAGTTCAACATTGAGAAACTCAGACCCGTCTATTCGAATTGCCAAAGCAATAGAAGATACATTTAATGTCATCAAGGATATGTCTTTAACTTCGGCTAGTAATAATTCCCAAATAACCAATCGTATGGCAACTGGAGGGGGACTGCCGAAATTCTCTGGGGAGCCTTTCGATTTTATTCGATTCAAACAATCTTACAAATCATCTTCCAGATATTATGATGACAAAGAAAATGTGAGAAGATTATTTGATGCTATGAATCTGTGGAGGCTTTCTTAATTTCGGGCAAGATTGATCCAAAGAAGATTTTGGAAAGTTTGGAATTACGATTCGGTAATAAAAATACATTCGTAGAAAGAGTCATATCAAATTTGAGAAGTTTGCCTTGCTATCTGAACGGTTTGATGGATATTGTAAAATTTTCTACAAAATTGCACAGTAATGTAACAGCCTTAAAATTACTTGATGCAAAGGGATACATTTTTAATCCTGAGTTTGTTAAAGAAATATCAAAAAAACTACCACCTACAGTAGTGTCAGAATATATAAAATATTTAGCAAATTGTCCAACTCAAAATTTGAGCTTGGAAAGTCTAGCGGAATTTGTTAGTAAAGAAGCGAGTATATACTCAGCTGTAGGGTTCATGGATTTATCATCGTTATTCTCTTCTAATATACAGGTACCTAATAAGTCAAAGAATGCATGTATGACAAATATAGCGAGCGCACTGGTTACTTCAAGTGAAGATAAGATAGTTTGTGAACATTAATCAAACATCGCATAGGGTAATAGAGAAATTATGTGTCCGCTGTAAAAGTAAAGACCACGCGATCACTGATTGTAAATATTACGCTCGGGATACCCCTAATTTTCATAGGATAGTTGCAAGTCGGGCAAAACTCTGCTATACGTGCTTGGGAAAAGGGCATATGAGTGGTCAGTGTAAAGGTAAGCTCTGTAAAGAATGTCGAGGAAATCACCACGTTTTATTACACGATTCACTAGGTAACAGAAATAGGTCGATGAATTCTATCGAGGGAAATAAGACGACAGACAAAAGTTCCATTATCGAGCTAGTGAAAAAAGAATCGACCAAATCGTGATTCAAGCGGTATAAGTTCTCAGTGACTAGACGGTGGGATTTTATTGAAAATAATTCCGATAAAATTAAATAAGGATGCGTGTAGATGTCCAAGTGCAAGTTCCGGTAATCAATGAACGGTAGAAAATGGATTTCTGTACAAAAGTACGAAATCCATTTCCTACCGTCTATTGTTTATCGGATCTTGCACTTGGCAGCGCCATGCTCCCTTATGCCACTATCAGCGTAGCATGACAATGCACCGATTGCTGTTTTGGGTTTGGTACGCGTCAGAGACCCACTCGTACTCTAACACGATCGCGAATTTGAAATTAAGCGCGCGATGTTTTAGTCATCCCCCAAGAACTTGATTGGATCATTGGTATTGCGTTCGAAAATTAATACCACCATCGAGAACTCAGGGACGGTATAACTCCCAAGGACACTCTTACCACGGCCACCCTTACCCTTTTTGCGGCGATGGTCAGTGATGTTCACCAGTCTTTGAATTACTCTCAGAGTGAAAGCCACCCCGACCGTCTCCCCGGAACTGGAGTACCGTTTCAAGGGATTCCCCGTAACTACCCTGTTAAACAGAAGTAGTTGAGGTACGGAAACCCGCGCAAGACTCCCCAACGAGGCGTTTATATCCTCATTGGGCGAGTAAATAACTTACACTTCCCTGACCTCCTTTCGGTCAGATTTCGCCAGCAGATCATCACCAATCATCATTTTGATTGAAGAGTCCATCCACCAGGTTCCGTACCCTGGAGAGTCTGATCGTAACATCAGGTACCCAGCCCTCACCCCCCATCCCGCAAACTAAATCCCATTTCCCTAACACCTGAAACTTATGAAAAAAGCTGAAAAAATGAGAAAATTATAATTGATATATAAATAAAATGTTATATTATTATTAAATTATTTATACTTACTACCACTGTTGAAGTCCACTGCCGCCGCTGAAGTCCCGCCAGTACCTGAAACAGAAAGGAAAAATTATTATTGAAAATACCATTATCCCTAGATTTGTCCCCTATACTAACTAATCTAACTAATCCCACAAAATACGTGATTTTGAATATGGCACGTTTCTCCACTGAACCCATCCCCTGATAGCCCCCAAATTCTTCCGAGTGGAAGAAGAGGTTTTTTGAAGAGGTCTCTGACTCCTCTGTACCCATTCCCTCATAGCCCGAAATTCTTCCGAGTGGAAGAAGAGGTTTTTCAAAGAGGCCTCTGACTCCTCTGTACCCATCCCCTGATAGCCCTAAATTCTGCCGAGTGGAAGAAGAGGTTTTTTAAAGAGGCCTCTGACTCCTCTGTACCCATTCCCTCATAGCCCGAAATTCTTCCGAGTGGAAGAAGAGGTTCATTAAAAAGGCCTCTAACTCCTCTGTACCCATCCCCTCATAGCCCCAAATTCTTCCGAGTGGAAGCAGAGGCTTTTTAAAGAGGCATCTGACTCCTCTGTACCCAACCCCTAATGGCCCCAAATTCTTCCAAATTCTTCCGAGTGGAAGAAGTATTCCTTTGAAAGTTCTGCATCTCGGCCAGATATGCAAATATTATAGTTAATCGGATTGGCTCCAATTCTACTGACCAAGGCGCAACTTTTCATGCGATAAAAATTTTTACGTTTTCGATTTTTTTTCGAAGTTCCATAGCTTGGCGAGATCACCTCGTAGCCGACTAATTCAAACAGATATAGTATTTCCTGGCCAAGACGCAACTTTTCATGTTGTTTGTAATTACTTATGCTCATCCTAAAAGTATTCAGTTCCTGTAGATTCAAATTGTCATTTGCTACCTGCATCTTAATCTGTGCTTCCCCAGGATCAGTCTAATTTTATGAGGCATAGTTCGAGCTGTGCTTCCCCGGCAATTAGCTGAAAATTTATTGTGCCTACCCAGTAGATTTCAATTATGTACCTTAATTACATTATTGCGCATCTGGCCTAGCAAAGGGCGTTTCAAAATCAGCCAATAGTTCGACAGCAATCGAAACTAGCCAATAGCATAAGTTCTCCGCATTAGTATAATAACTCAGTATACGCCCCTTCA
>CM037084.1:66557737-66583391 GCA_020882725.1 Aphelinus certus | reverse complement strand
TCGAAATTATATGAGATCCTTGTTCGAATGATTAACTCCCACCCTGAAAAAATATAATTTCCTCTCCCAAGCTATAAAGCGATTTTCAACACTCTGAAAGTATGAGATATTTGACAGCTGGACAACTGACGATTGGATACAATTGTTTTTTCTTTCAAAGCTCTCTGAAGTCGTGTCTCCAAGTCATCGAATCTCGATAACTACAAGTAATCTAATTAATTAATCATTCGAACAAGGATCTCATATAATTTCGATCGAACTTCACTTACAGGTAAGTTCGTTTGATCGTTAAATAGTCACTATACATTTGAGTAGTCAATACCTCGGACCTCAAATTTCTCAGAATACCTCTCTTTGCACCTGGAGTAAGTCTTCGTGGGCTAAAGCGAAAACCTGCTAGTGTTCGTTCAGGGTTCGACCTTTCGTACAACTCCTTCTGGTTAGCATCGAAATCAGCTACTCTTCGTAGCAATCTGCAATGTGCTGCTCTTTTTAAAGAGTCGATAAATTATTTCACTATATCTTTTACCGAGGATATAATAATAAATATTTCTATCGAGGTCACACAAGAATTTCAGAAAATAAAACAGTGTATCGAAACAGTGAGTATGAACAGTATGAAAATAGAATACATAAAAATTCTTTAAAAAAGTACATTGCTCAAAGTTTGAGCCTGAGTTAACGCTTACGCTTGTGAGCTTTCCCTTCTGCTCTAAATTAGAAAAAAAAGCCCAATCATAGAAAAATATAACAAAATTCACCAAATCCATGTTTTTACACACTCGTGCAATTTCAAATTAACATGTGATTGACGACATTCAGAGGGTCATTGTAAAAAGTTAGCATTAAAATATTGGACAATTGCTTGTCTACATTTGAAAACGGTGGTAAGCCAGCCACCGAAGCGTTGTCTGTCAAACTAACATTACAAATCACTCATTAAAGGTCGTCAATCACTTGTTATTTTAAAATCAAACAAAGTCGCATTAAAATTATATTCTACTCCTAGCGGATTTCCGAGTAACGATTACGATTTTTGAGCCGGCAACCGGTTTAAGCCGTTGGCACTCGGATGAATAAATGACGAAAATAGTCTTGCGGCAGCATCCGTCCACAGTGATAAATCCATGGCTTAGCATACATATATTGTCGGTTAACGAAAACACAGTACTGTCTAGCGTTGAAGGCGCAGCTTGAGTCTAAGCACAAAGTAAGCGGCAACGCGGAGGCCGAGCAGGATACTAAACAGCGCGACCACATCTATCCAGTAGACGGCCTTGCTCATGGACATGTCGATGAGGAACTTGCGTGGCGACTTGTACAAACAGAAGTCCTCGGTGCATTCGAGGGGCCCTCGGTTGTAGCCGTAGATCGCTATCATTGAGCCCTCGAAGCTGTACCTCATGTACGACATGTAAGTCAGAAAGTTCAGGTACGGGGGTAGCGCGTTGAAGTTTACAAAGAAGCCGGAGAATAGGATCGTCGGCACAGCCGTCACTGGACCGATGAATACACCCGTCTGAAATTTAATCATGATTATTGTATCCATACGATTCTAACAGGAAAATAATACTTCCAAGTCATGACAAAGATATTTACAATAAATTTTTTTATCAAATTAATGCTTTCAATATTTATTAAACACTTTTACCGCATTTCTACCAATACGTAGCATTGTCAACTTTACCTCGACATCCATGGCTGCACCAATAAGCAGACCAATCGATTGGGCCACTAATGAAGTCAAAATGCAAATATTAAGAACCATGAAGAATCTTTCATATTCCAATGGCTGACCAGACATGAAGTATACTATCAACACGTAGGCTATCGTGTAAACAATCTGTAATGGGAAATTTACAATTGATGAGTTCACAAAATATTAGTGAAGTATTTTTAAACACAAGTATATAAACGGGCGTTTATATCCGGCGCATATATTGGAAAATTTATGTGTAAACATATAGTTACTTGAAATGGTATATCTGCTAGGGTCCTCGCTAAGTAATATGCCTTAAGAGAATACCAATAGTTTAGATGTTCTCTAGCGAAAACTGCCATTTCTACGGGAACTGCAGAAAATAAAGAGTCACACGATTTAATATGCGATCATGGGGGAGCATTAACTCTATTTCATATACTAATATGGATTATATAGGATTGGGAATGTTAAGAAATTGATTTTGATATTACTTACAAGTGAGAATCGTTGGCATCATGGCAGTAAACATGACGAACATTACAGTAAAAAATACACAGCCAGCGTTACTTATAGCTTTAGCGGCATTATTGCCAATGTTATAATATATAATACCAATGAGAAAACCCACTACAACATGTGAAATGAGCCGTACCCTCGTCAACGTCTGTAACAAAATAAAAGATAATATATAGAATAAAATATTTACCAACATCGTGAATATTCAACATTTTTCATACATATTAAGAATATTAAAAATTGAGTAAGCATGTATTAATGTACAAAAAAACTTTTTCCTAAAATTTCAAACTTCTGTCCAACGAATTTCAAAATCTAGTCTAACGAAGTAGTCTCCAGTTTTCTCTATTTTGACTTTAGTAACTCCTATCATTTTTCATATAACTGATTCTATCAGCCTTTCCAGATTTCCCTAATTTATGAATGCGAGGCTAACCATTTTTTGTATACTTTTCCCCTATTTCTATGCTCAACTTCCTTTAATTCCACTTCGATCGATTTCTCATCCGCAGCAACTTCAATCTCTATAAGAGTGTAGAGTCTTGGCCTCGTCTCACTAAATCTTTTCCTTCCCCATCGACAAGAGTTTTTCCTTGATTTCTCACAGAGAATTCGTAAAAAGATGTTATTAACCTATTGAGAGATCACTAATCCCTTTTTCGGGGCACATACACGAGAACACACGCACACATACAAAGAAAATGACCGTAAAATTTTTGCAACCGAAATGAGTGCACTGAACATGTTATCTGATGGAATCTGGATCAAACCCAGATGCATGTGATTCCCAACGAATTATTTTCTGATCATAAGTTAAAGCATTTCAATCCAGAAATACTAGCGTGACCTGTCATTTGAATTCAACGGAGAGAAAATGTGCAAAAGAGAAATTTCATAGTCGACAGAAAAACGGATCGATTGCTCACCATGTCCCTAATCTGCGAGACGAATGTTCTCTTGAGTAAGGTCCAAAACTGAGTCCATCCGTTAGTGGGGAATCCAACGTTGAGCTCGATGCTCTCGGCGCTGTCAAGGAGGGATGTGGTGCAAGAAATGGGCACGCTGACGACGGACGTGCCATTAGGGCTCGGAGAGCCGCCAGTCGGAGTCGTTAGGCTGCCGGGCGTGAGCTTGGTGTTGGCCGTTGCCGATTTGGCAATGTCGTTTGTCACCGGGCGCAGCTGGGTTTGGTAGGCCGCGCATTTGCCCTCATTCACCGAGCACACCAGCTTCTCCACGTACTCACCGTGCTCACCGCACGCCACCTCCATCACTGATCGAATCACATTAAATCGGATTAATTTTCGATTCGTTCATAGATTCTATTTCCAATTTGCCCAGTGGTTTTCTACTTGACGTTGAACTATTTGGTCAAACTAATATAGATGTATCAATGCATAATTTTTTATTTTTCCTTCGCATTTTCCACATTAAAATTTTTAGAGTTTTTGCAGTATTGTACACTTTTTCTATCATAATTAATGTAAATCATGATCCAATTTACCGAAATCCGCAGGGTTGTGGTAGCTTGGGCATTCGAGGTTCACCGAGGCCAAAAACGGCACGAGTCCTTTTACGACCCCTTGGTAGATGCACTGCCCTTCCGCTAGAAGATACAAGTAGTCAAACATCTCAAATAATCTCGCACTTGGCTGGTGGATTGTACAAATTATTGTTCTTCCTGAAACATAAATGAATTTATATTTTCAAAATATATTCTTGTAGAAAGTGAATGAGAAAATAAAAATGAGGAAAACTTTTGTCTCGCAAACTTGAAGAATGGTTTCTTGGTGGAATAATTGAAAAGTGAATTGAGCATCAAGGCTAAATAATTAATCACAACGGATGGCGTTGAATTGTTTTATATTTGAATCTTGATTATTATTTGAAAATAGTAAACTTTTTGATTTTGAAAAGAGTTTCCATTACTTTGTAAATTTACCTTGCCTATCTGATCTGGTTGAATTCTATCAGTTCAGAATATTTGTAAAAACTCACCTTCTCTACTCAATGATTTGAGTAAGCTAAGGCACTGAAAGCAGGAAGAGCTGTCAAGGCCAGAGGTTGGCTCGTCGAAGAACATGACCGGAGGATTATTCACCAATTCCAATGCGATTGACAATCTTTTGCGTTGACCACCGCTCAGGTTGTGGGCTTGTGTATTACATGTGTCGCTCAAACCAAGAGTCTCAATGATCTCTTGAATCTGAAATTTCGATATTTTGGTTTTCTCAGTTTGATTTCATGACTAATCATTAACGTGAAATTTTTCTTAACAAATTCAATGGTCTGGCGGTCACTGTGGACGTATTCATTCGGGGAATTTCTCTTTTCCATGAAATAATTTGAATGCCCTTAGTATCTATATTTTTGATTGAAATGCCATGACTCACCACAATTTTTTTTGTGGCAATACTGATGTCTTTGCCAAGTTTAAGATTTGCTGAAACTGACATGGCCTCGTAAACAGTTAGATGTGGAAGAAGACAGTCTTCCTGCATAATGTAGCATGACATCTTCCGAAACCGTCGAAGGTTTCTTTCTTTTCCGTTTACCAAAACTGAACCATGTACATTTGACGTTCTGTAGGAACAGAAATTGTTTTAGGTCCCCTTCGATCTTATTTGAGTCCATTTTTTCTTTGTAATAGTTGCGATATATCGAAGTATGTGTCAATAATTACTTGTAACCAGCAAGAACGTTCATGAGTGTACTCTTTCCCGCGCCTGAAGGACCCATTATCGCGGTGAGTGCTCCTGACCTGAACTTTCCTTGTACGCATTTTAATATTGTTTTGGGAGCTGCAAAAAAGAAAAGCTCTTGTTATAATCTGGATCGTAAATTGAGCAGTTGCCGCAATAATCACTTTAAAAATTCAATTCTTCAACAAATTAAAAACAATTTGGAGGAAGTAAAGTTCTATGATTATTGTAGTTATTTTGTGAGAGGAGAATTCGATATGACATAACGGAATATCGATATCGAATAAAGTGATCAATTATGCAGCCGGAAAGAGGATTATTACCAGTGAGCCTACCCTCGGAAACACTATAGGAGAGATTCTTGAATTCGATATCGACGGGCGGTCGCCTTGGCAGGTGAGTGAGTGACGTCGTGGGCTTCTTGAGCGGCTGGCTAAGGCTGTGGTTAAGCACCTTTCTCCCTAGTCCACTCCCCACATTGCACCCTGGACTGATTGATCCACTTGTGAACATCACATTCTTCTGTGGATCTCTGCAACAGTCAATAACAATCTTTTTCTATTGGAATGTCTAGGATATTTGTGGCGATAGAACGATTAAATTTATATTGATCCAAAGAATACATTGTTATAATATATACTCGGTGTATAGATACTAAATCGATTTGAATATCAAAACTTTAAACTATGAGAACGTTGAGTCGCCTTCTTTTTATTATTCACTGAATGAAAAATTCCTTGCAATCCTTGAACGAATTTGTCTGTGATACAAACACCAAAGTTCAATGAACTCAGTACAGTTCTACTACAAGATAGATAGGTCTCAGGCAAACTCAATTTGAGAAGGCACTCGAGCTTGGCAGGAACCCGGAAGAGAAAGATCCTGGCCATAGGTTGGATTGCGCATGCCCGATTCGAGTGCAATGACGTTAGCACCGGTAACACGTGCGCGCCCGAGAAAATATATAGTCGACCGCGAACTTGAGCCAAGGCTGCAGACAGTAGCGCCAGCAGCGTACATAAATAGGTACCCACACTTGCATAACACTGTAACAGCCTGTCAAGCGTACGTGTGCACGCAACTCAACTTCCATTTAGCTATTTTATACGGGTGCTCTGTTTTACAAATATTTCTGTGTATATGTACTTCCGGTGATCCCGGAACAGAGAGAGCCTGACCTGCTGTTGCTGGGTCAGTGCACTGCGCCTTGTGTTCGTTTCTGATACTCTTCACTATTTCACCATCATGCATGTTGTATGTAAAAATTGTGCACTTCGTGGTAGAAATTTTGCCCACGGGTGATATAATTCTTCTATATTAGAAGCTAAACCAAATCAGATTAGATCAGACTTAATCATCGAATACCTATCCCTGAATGATATCCATCCTCAATGGCCCCTCAATCTTATCAAGTTACTGCGAGTGCAAAAAGTTACTTCACGAGAACTCTCAACACACTGTACGAACTCAAACTTCAATCAACTCAAGAATTTTAAAAAAACTATCTGTTTTTTTCGTGCAAATTATTCATCTCTAAAATAAAAAATATCACGAGAAAGATCCATATTACGCTCGGGGTAATTTCGTTTTATACCAGAAACAGATTTCGGATAGTTAAGTGAAATCTGTCGCCATAGTCTAGTCTTGTATATCCTTCCGTTGCTTCCCACACTCAAGTATTATGAGAATGCTACCTACGGATCTATGAAAACCTTTATCCGTTTCATTAGACAATAAACACATTTCAAAGCATCTGATTATGCAGCAAGAAGACTTCCTGCATGCACTCAATTAACCGAAAATAAATTAGATTCTGAATTTTAAATTTAGAATACAAGCAACAGCATGGATCAGTTGTTGTCATAAATGTTTCCCAAGATAAACTAGAATCATTGGGCTCTATCGCGAGATCAAGAAGTTGTTTATATGATGATAAATACTGATTTATAGGGCTTAGTTAACTATTCCAAATTATTAAGAAAGTAATATTGCGAAAGAAAAAATTTTTTTCTAAAGATTAATTCACGCTTCCCGGGCTGGATTTGAACCAGTATCCTCCTGATCTCCGGCCAGTTGTCCGGTTTGTTTATATAATGTTCAAGAATAGTAACTGAATGAATAGTCAAGTGCACAGACAGTAGAACTACTAGGAGCTCTTTTGCTAGTTGGATATAAAAAAGACCAATGATAAGAGCTAAGTGTAAAAGTTTACACAACCAAAATTAATACATTCACGAATTTCAAATCTACGTTCCCATCAATTGTGTACTCGAACGAAACTCTTTCTCTAACACGGACTATTTAATTAGCTCCCAATGCACAAAAATTCAATCGGTGTTGGGAACTTTCTTAGCTTAAAGCACCAGTTAATAACACTCGTCGATCGTTATAATATTCATTCAGCTGTTCAATCGACTTGGCCTCGAGCAAGAAACCTAATTTAAGTATAGATGTAGAGCTTTAATCATGTGCAGTTTAGTTCACGTGTAACCATGGACAAGGTGTAGGTCAAAGTATGAGCAGTAGGTGGCAATTAACGACCCAGTTCAAGCACTGCGTGGCGAACGCCTCGTCTTCAGAGCCGAGATCACGTGTCGCGATATTTTTCGCCGTTACCGTGCTCATCGTTACACTCTTAGCAAATCTTATTCGAAAGTTTTCTATCAAACATTCTCGGATAAATGATCCCACTCGTCACGGAATATTACGTGGTGAATTATTATTACTTATATTATCTGAATACAACCATGATAACGTTATGAGATTCGCACGTTAATAATGGTAATAGAACGTTAGCTTTGAGTATCTTTAACCGAAGTCTCCATGTTAATGGAAGAGATTATTATTTTCTTCTATAAACTATTACTGGGTACGATTTCATATAGTTATTTAGTTCGTGAAAAAATTTCTGGTCACCTTAGAACTTTACATTTTCTGTGTTAAAAAAAATGATCGATTTTTTTATTAATAATTTTCTTGGTATAGGAGAATTATAGTAAGAGCTACTGTCATGAATGAGTTAACACTGTCAATAATAAATTTAATCTGGGAAAGTCGTAAGATAATTATTATTCATGCGGAGACATAGTTGAATAAATAAAAATAAAATGAGTTTTAGAACTTCTTGAGAGAAGAAGTATGAGAGAATAATTCATTCATCAATTAGGAAAGTATTGCCAGAAACTTTGGCAGCTCGTATAAAATCAATATGAGATTCATGATTGGGAACTTGACGAGTTTCCAAAAGATTTTTCTACAGATTTTACACTTTCTATAAGCTGATACGGTTGTTGAACTTCTTTTTTTGAGTTAATATTTAAAAGTGATTTCTGGCGGGCAGTTAAAATTATTCATGTAAAACAGAAGAAATAATACATATAAAAATTGCATTCGTTTTCACGAATAAAATCACAATCCTACGATATCCCATAATAGATACTGGATGGGGTTAAAATCATATAACCCATCAATTTATCTATTTACGTGACAATAAAACTAAAAATTTATTGAATCTGTTCATTTGTCTGAGAAAGGTCCTTTTTTTTGTTTTCCGCACACCACGCGGCAGTCATATACACTTATCCAGTTTCTTCATAGACCGAAGGTTATTCGTAAGTGAGTGATGATCAATTCATACTTAAATCAAGCTCTTTTTTGCTAAGCTCTCACGATACAAAGATCTTTGGTGGCGCAGTTGATTCTCTGTTTTTTTTTTTTGTAGCGTTTTTGAGGACATTAAGATGAAAAATGAATTTAACGTAGATGTAATTCCATCGGATTAAAAATATTTTACTCAACGATACAATGAATTGAAATAAAAAAATTTGACCAAGTCAATCATCATCATCTTTTCTCTAAGTGGCTAAATATTAAGATATCTTGAACTCGGTTTACACCATACCATTGTGAATTTACCTATAATGTTCTATCAAGAACCGACTATTTTCGCTCCACATTAGCAACGGTTCCTAAGGAAAGAAATATGGGTTGCATT
Source organism: Aphelinus certus (assembly GCA_020882725.1). Lineage (NCBI taxonomy): Eukaryota > Metazoa > Arthropoda > Insecta > Hymenoptera > Aphelinidae > Aphelinus > Aphelinus certus. The sequence goes on along the minus strand of CM037084.1, from coordinate 66,574,477 downwards.
GAAGATTTGAAATCTGTTCACATCTTTCCAGAATTTATTTGTGTCCATTATTGGACCATTTTTTCGCGAGATTTCATGTACAAAAATATTGTTACGTACATTCGCATAAACTAAAAAAGATCGAACGAAGATCGATCGAAGAAAAGTCAACTTAACGCTATAAAATGAAGATTTCTTCTAGAGTTAAAGCTTTTCTTTTCATTCTACAAGAGTCTGCTTGCAAAATCGAAGTCATATAGACACAGTCTACAAAGCCACTAGTACGTACAATCACTACAAACTAATGTAACTAAGTATATATGCATTTTGGTTTCTCTGCAAGACAAAAGCGCACCACAAAATAAAGGCTAATTTAGGATAGAGTGGGCTAATTTTACTTTGATAATGAACTTGGCTGCTTCCACGAAAAGTTCTATGACATTAAACGAGAAATAAAATTTACGTGTTTTATTTATTTATGACTAGTTTGGGTTGGCTACTAAAACATATGAGAAACGTTGAAAATTACACAGCACATTTGACTTTTTGGGCATGATCTTAGCGTAAAAAGTCGCTTCAGTTATAATTTTCTAGAGAAAATTCAAAATATAAAAATGCAAATGAATATGAATGATAGTAAGTGTAATGAACTATTTATGGGCAGATATTTGTATGCTGGATGTGAGTATACTAAAAATCTTCCAAAGTTAACAGTTTTTGGAATAGAACTTCTTCTGCTGCACACCACCGATGGAGAAATCAATTAAATACTTGGAATCAATAGCTTCGTTTTAAACGCTTGATAAGGTGCGTTAATGAGTATAGAAATTAGTAAATTAACGATGCAACCAGTAGCAAGCTTATTGTACGTGGAAATTTTAATTTTTATCTTCATTACAAGAATTTTTTTGTGGCAGCAAGATTGAAAACTAGAATGAGAATTTCGTTGGATACATTTTGTTGAATTTGGTTGATTTGATTCAAGTGTTAATAATTGTAATTATAGCTATAGCTGAGTAAAATGTTTGAAAATTAAATAAAATAATCAAGTATGAAAAATATAAAACAAAAAATAGAATAACACGTACGGCATTTTTATAACAGAACTTTCGAGTTGTATAAAAGTTAAAGCTGGTGAATTTCAAGAATCATAAAATGACACTGCGGGCGTGAGAGTAATCAGGAAGTTCTGGTCGCGCTACAGCTGAGATACGTCCGAATGCGCGGTTCAAAGTCGCCGGGAAGGCTCTCGATGTCAAGAGTGTATAATAATGCCAATGATTGCCAAGTTCCCATCTCAGGCTCGAGCTAATGAAGTTTTTGTTGACCTAAAGCTACGCAGCTGTCAAGTACCGCGGCTGACTGGACTCGTAACTACTCTACTCGCCTTGATTTTGCTAACAAAACGTGTCTTCTTTACTCCGAGCTAATGACCCGAACAACTGACATTCGATTATATATTGGCTTTTGGAGAGGGCCACCGGACGTTAAGCTAATTGCCCTTTATGCGTCAATGACAAACAAACTTCGGTATGACTGATGTTCAGTTATTGCAAGGATGCGCATTGATTTCTTATTTGAATCTGCATGAAATATACATTGTAATTAAACTTGTTTAATTACCCCTCGTCAATTTTTTTACAATTCCAAAAATGCTTATCATCGTGAGCGAGAGTTTGGTGAAAAACCAGCAGATTTACAAATCGCATAAATCATAGTTATATATAAGTTGTATTTTGTGTAATGACAGAGACGAGCCAATAAATTTTAGAAAGAAATCTTGAACTGTCCTAAATATTGATATAATTTCCCTAATGAGGTTATTGATCGAAATTATTACTTCTCAGTGAGTTTGTGAGTTGTGAACATGTGAGTTTTCGTTTTTTTTTTTCAAACGTGTCCATCTTACGGGATCCAGGACGAGTTGGAATGTCTAACTATCCATACTAACTACTAAATAAGGAATGAGCATAAGTACCCCAGATCAACATTGTTGAAGTTCTCAAGGAGAAGGGTCGGAGGAGTGGGTCGAATCGTCGCCTGCTGACTTCCAGCAGGTATAAATTGTACTTTGTCGTCGTTGTTGTGTCGTGATCCATTGCTCCTGTCGAGCGTGAGATTCTCTAGGTCTGCCATTATTGAGCGTCGCAAACCTGGTTGCGCGCTCTACTGCAAAACAAAAGCAAAGCGATCCAAGTTAGTACAACTTTTGTATAGTACGGTAGCGTGCAGACACTTCGTTACTTTTATATGAGATAATTGGTCGTTTCGTATTCATCCATTTTGGTCGAAAATCCGAAACATTAATTTGTGTACAATATTTTATTTGTATTAGTTTTCAGAGATCTCAAAGCATTTTCAAAAAACTGAATTGATTTCATTACTTCCGAAAAACAAATGTAATATACTAATGCAGTTATTTCATCTAACGCGTAAACTTTCAAACGGCAATGACAAATAATGTTTTCAATTTAAATGATGAAATCGTTAGTAAAAATTGAACTAATCTTTTCTTTTCTTTTACAAATATTATAAGCAAAGATACGAGAGAGTTTTTATTGTCTCTTAAAGTGTGACAAATCACCAGCAGGGCGTGCAAATATACAGTTTGAGAAAGTCTTGAAAAAGAAGTTCATTTGAAATTTAGAAATGTAGTAGAGCGTGCGAAGCAGAGACTTAAATCGTGAGTCTTGGTGAGTAAGAAGAGAAAAGTAGATCACCAACTGAGAATTTTCAAAAATATATCATGAACCAAAGTTACAAGTTATCTAAAGTCACCGGAAACACGAGTGTGTGAATGTCTTCGTGCGTGAACATATATTATATTTTTCACATCGCACAATTTTTTTAATGAAAATTCAAGTTTTAAGAAATAAATTTAGCTTCTAGTAGATATCGTTACTGATTTAGCTGATAAGAATTTTTTAACAAGTAGGCTAAAATGACTACTGTCTTTAAAGAAATTTGAATATCAAGTGGATTCACTATATTCATATCTAAGCTGTTCGTTCTGTGAATGATGAATGTTATCAAAATGACATTTTTCCGTCAAATTCGTACGAATCGTCCATTCGTTTCAAAGGAAATTTCTGAAAGTTCTACTTAGGTATGCACAAATTATAACATTCTCAAAACGTTAATCGGTTATTGACTCACTCACATTGAAATTTAAAACACCTGGGCGAGGAATAGGTATTTCGTGTATACGAATTAGTGACAGCTGATGGAAACCGTTAGATTCGGTCACGTGACTATATTCTTGCTTACCGTCAACCGTAAAAGTGAATGTACGAGATTCTATAAGGCTGCTACCAGCATTACAGAATCTGCTACCAAACACAGATTATTAATTTGAAAATCATATACAACAATAGTTTATTCTTTGAAAAACGTGACATTGTTCTAATGCTGTTCATTCACGCGAAGTTGATTCATTCATAAAATATAAGAGCGCTTAGCAGGCCGCGCGTTCTTCGTAGGGATTCAGGTGAACGATTCAATAATTGTTTCTATTCAAAACTTCGTAGAAGAAATCAATACTTCAATTTAATCTGAATAGCGATGCGGAATCTCATCCGAATATCAGACAGGATAACACATAAGGGAGCGAAAGATTCGGTGCGCTATATGCGTGGATACCCCAAAATGCACTATACATAGATGATCGATATAACGAGGTTGTAGCAATTCGAAAAATTGCTGATACCAGTATTTAAGTGGAAACGAGTGCGAGGAAAGGGTGTACACTGATTATTTTAATTGGCGCGTATATCCTAGGCTGTATGTGATTAAATTTTTGCTCGAGCGACGCGTGGATCAGCTGGTTCGAGCTTGTCGCCGGCAAAGCAGCGCTTGGTCCCTGTATAGATCGGGTTGCCGTGTGTGCGTGTAATTTAAAGAAAACGATAGGATCTAAGTGAACTTGCACGAGACCGCTGCGAAAGTAGACAGCTAGATTGGAAAATCAAAAAGCTGTAGTTCGGCACAGCGATGTGATCGACCCGTAGTTCGCACGCGAGGACACTTATATATAATATTTATTCACCGAAGGCCCCTACCTCTGGAGCACGACGAAGGTGTTTATCCCTCACCGGGATCGAGGTATCAGCAGTAGAGCCGCATGCTGCCCACAGGCTGCACGAAGAGCCAATGAGAACGGACGCGGAAGAAACGCGCTATTGCCCGATCAACTCCTAGTCCGTTACTGTCTTGCTCACCTAAACCGCGTGCAGCTCTTGTTCGACAGGCGCAAGCGCACACCACTCCGGTCCAGGGACGTAGAAAGTATGTACGTACCCTAGTGGCTCGCCCGTACAACAATGAACGTCGCTTCCTTATTCATTCTAGTTCCAGGCCGCCGCAATATATTTGATTTTCATATATCTTTGTTACTGCCTCAATCTACTTCGCTGTTTGTACCTTTTTTTATATACTCCCTAAATTCCTTGCGATGAAAAACCACTGCATAAAAGTGGAAGACTGATTCACTTTGAGAAAAGTAATTTTACAGTGGGAAATAAATAATTGTCAAAACGACTGAAATGAAAGTGAATATACTGTATATTATAGCCAATAGTTCGATACAGTGGTTTCTCACTGTAAAAAATCCAGAAAGTAGTGAAGATTGTCGACGTTATTTATAAAACAAATATTGATAATGTAAATACAGTTCTCTAAATCAACCATATATGGTAGCATATTACTCACTGTTATCGTGTTTCGCTAAAAACCTTTGAAAGGGGAAAAAAATCTTTCTCTACGAAGTTTCGAAAATTTTATCTATAGTAGTCAAGTTGTTTCAACTTTTACCCATACTTTATTAGAATTTTGTACACCGATTGAGTATACTCTCAGACTATATGTTCATACTCATCTCAAATTCCGTCATTTTCAAGAAAACAATTAGCTAACAGAACCTTAAGCTATGTGTAGCAAGTAACTGAATTAGAGTTTATAATACGCTGAAGTACAGTTCAATACTTGCCTTTATTTTATATGACCAAAATCATCTAAATCTTCTCTATTCTTAAATTACAAACAGATAAGTGTGCCTTCTAAGTTTATCGTAACAAATTATTCATTGTAATCTAATCATGAATCAATATGAACTTTTCTATGTATACGAGTATGTAGATTGTTCATTGAAACTTTATCTAAACTGTCTCAAACTATTGTGTAAGATATTGATTAATATATGTCACTCATCAAATATTGTTCAACGAAGATTTTTTTATAGAAGCAGATATTGTCTATTTAAAACGAATGTAACATAATATTAGGTTGATTTAAGAAGCATGAAAGTTCCAGACGCAAGATCTTTTCTTATGAAAATTCCATTCCATCAATGATTTATAGGATTCAATTGAAAAAAACTGATTAATTTTGGCTTCAAGTAAGAACTCTGGATACAAATCGGCTATTGTAGATGCACTCTGACGTCAAGTACATCCGTAAATTGAAACGTCTTCTTGAACTGCACACGTCTTTGCATAAAAAACTATGAATTATATTTGTACATGTTTGAGAGGAAGTCAAACTTTGTCAAGAAAGAAACTAGTAATTTTGTTCATATAAGATATGTATGAAATCCCATTCCATTCATTTTGTATTCGGCAATAACATTGTAAGTTTTCCATTATTCTACAGAAATTTTAACATTCTTTCAGAATAAAACTAGCTTTAATTTCTGAGTTCATGGCAGTATTTAATTCGTTGCTATGTCAAAGAAAAAGTTGTCCAGAATACTTCAGCTATCGTCTCTGGTTATTTCAAATTTGGTTTAAAAACTTTCTTTCCTGAGTTTTTATTTGAATCACTAAATTCCCGGCCGTGAATTGTAACTGGTAGTCGGTGAAAAATCACTGATGATCAGTGCCATATCTATCCATGCGATTGGCTTCAGTCACTTGTCTTAACCGTGAATTTTCGGTTGTTTTTATTTTCACTAAAATGTTGATGAAAAAACTCACCGACCCTCCCATGAAAATTCACTATGGATCAGTAAAAAGGTATGCCGCGGAACATTCGATCGCTATAGAGCGAATCAAATAATAAAAAAACTAGACGTAAATAGTCGTGGCACGTGGCTCGGTTTGCCCATCACTGGCCAAGTGGAGTAGAGGACAAGGCGCATGCGTTGCGATACAAAGGCCGGCACTTACTGTAAGTCCGAGTTTCGCCCAGCTCGTGGCGTGCATTCTCAACCTTACGGTAGCCGGGACGCCGGCTCATCGTTTCGCGATAAAGAAGGGAGCTCGCGGCTCGATAATCCAGCACCGGTGCAGCTGCACTCGCGAGCCTCGGTGCACCTGCACTCGACTTGCACTCGATTTGCACTCGCGCGGCCAGTGTAATGTTACGGATGCGCGAGCGAAACAGATTATGGAGAAGGACGGGTCGAGGACTGCTCGCGCTGAACGCATCGCTAGTTTTTACGATGTTGCTTGAATCCGAATCTTTTATATATTACTTTTCACATCAACGCAGTTCCAAATGGCTTGAATAACAAGCTGTTTTTTCTCCTGATGGGTATCACTGTCTGGTTAGAATAAGCTTTCAGAAAATGTTGTTCCTCTCAGGTCGCTTATCTCCATATGAAAAGATGAGTTTTATCGATGTATATTGAAGTGAAACTTCTTTCACGAGGTTCGATAGGCGCGTGAATGGTAAAACAGTGAGTTCGAGAAATTCCTCTCTCTCTCTCTCTTTACCTAATGTATACTTTTATCCAATGTATCTATCATTGTACAACATAATGTACATTAATAAACATTTATAATTAAAAAATTCCATTCTAACATGATAATGAATAATTTGTCTACCCTTCTACAGAGTTGCATTCACTATTTTTAAAAAGTGGTGAAACGTCGATTTTACGCTCCTTGGAGAGCTAATATACAGGGTGTACATTCATGAATTTTAGCCACGAATAGGATAAAATATTGATAGAATTTTATGGGCAAATTTTTCGTAGCGACGCGGTATGATCAAATACAAAGCCACAATCGATCGACGAAAGTAACCAACGAGAAATCAGGTCAGAAGTTTTGGGCGGTCCTTTTTATGCACGTAGCTCATTGCAAGTATGCGCGGGTGCATCGGCCAGCCAGCCTACTCTAACCGACCTTCGGCCTCCGCTATCCCCGACCCTTTTTTTCACAGGTTTTCCCAAGTAGTAGAATTTCTCGTCCCTCGATACAATAGCCTTCGCCAGTACGGGACGCTCCATCGTGCCTCAGGTCCAAGAGGCATCAGCGGATATCCTTACAATGACAAACACATGTTATCACTGCCAGTGGTGGGAAGGAAAATTTTTCATTTTTGAGTTATCAGTGAGGCAAATGGGCATACTTGATTCGCGTTTTATTACTGATAAATATGTACTTTGAATCATGAAAATCGAACTATATTAACTATTGTTAATATCAAAGTTCGGAAACCAACAATCCAAAATTGAAATATTTACCTTCATTTAGATGTCGTTAATACGGTTCGATTTTCGTGATTCAAAATACATTTCAATCATTAATTAGGAGACAATCCGGTACACTAATTTTTGATAATATTCAGTTAAAATAGAAGAATTTTCTCCTAGCCACTGGCAAAATGTGTTTGCTGTCATAAAGATTTTGGTCACAGGTCCCCGGATTCGAAGCTCAGCGGCGCAACGCCGAGATGCTGAAAAACCATATCTGATTCTCGTGATATTTTATTATAATATTGTCATTCTGCATATTTTTATCAATGTTTCTTGTCAATCTTCTAACTTGTCCGGTCAGGGGTAACAGTAAAATTTGTATGAACGAAAACTGTGACCTCCAAATCTCGAGTTTTTCACTGACCTGCGTTTATTGTATGTACTAATCGTTGAAATCGCGCCGCCGCGGCGTGAGCTTCGGGCCTGTTAAATCCCCCCCCCCCCGTAAAATTCATAGCCGAAAATTTTCCGAAATTTTCCATCATAAATTTGTGCAGTTTCTGGAGGCAACGTCGTCTCCGTTGCCAGCCTTCACTGCAGTACTTGCCGAGCTTTCGTTTGGTGAACATCGTTTTCAAACTCAGTTTTCTTGCAATCGTGTCGAAAAGTATCCTATGATCATCTAGTGCTCATTGACGAAAGATCCGACACGCTTTGAATAAAAATGTACGACAGAAGTGATTATTATAGAATGGTGAAGTATTATTTTAAAAATAACGAAAACGCTACAGCTGCACAAGAAGAATACCAATTTGAATTTATGGACAAATTACAAAGAGGTGTAATCGACGATCTTCCACCAATTCCAAGCGTATCGACTATTTTGAGCGCTGTCAGGCGCTTACATGAAACAGGAAGCCTTGACGTTGTTCGAGAAGTTGCACGTGATCGGCCAGTGTGGACTGTTGCTTTCGAAGAAAGAGTTTTGGCAATTTTTCATCGAACCCCAGGAGCAAGTATTAGAGAGGTTGCTCTTCGACTGGGTGTATCAAAATCTCTGATTCATCAGATTTTGAAAAAGAACTATCTCTATCCTTACCACATCTCAAAAGTGCAACATTTGTAACCTGGTGATCCTGGAAGAAGATTGGAGTTTTGTTACATGTACCAAAATCGGACATTTGAAAATCCAAGCTTTTGGAGATCCATACTGTGGAGCGACGAGTGCCTTTTCACGAGAGAAGGGTATTTCAATGTGCATAATATGCACGAATGGGACGATCAGAATCCTCATGCGGTAGCGGAAACTAATCATCAGTATCGATTCTCAGTACACTTGTGAGCTGGATTATTGAATGGCAGAATAGTGAGTACAATACTTTTTGATAAATTCTACAATTTTTGAAGATATTTGATCGATCGAAATTTTGATATTTATAATGTATTTGAATAGATTTTTTTATGAGCAAATTGAGGGAAAAAATCTACATTGAGTATTATTTTTCAAGATATAATTATAATGGATTTTCCATTTCAGATTGTCCCTTACTTCTTCGATCAAGTAGTTACAGGTGTGCGTTATCTCGAAATGTTGCGAGAACATTTACCTTTAATGTTGAATCCGAACGGACTACCAGATTATGAGTTACCCATCGTAGAACGCAATATATTTTTCCAGCAAGATGGTGCTCCGCCAAATTTTCAAGGTAAAAATAAATTCCATTTGAAAAGATTATCTCACTTTTTGTTATACTCAAAATTTTAAGGAACGATTTGAAACAGATACCTAAGAAATACGTATAAAACTTTTACGGTGAAAATGATACGGTGGAGTATTTCGATCATGAGAAACATTTATCATACGTTATATTTCCTCCCTTCATTCCATCGTAATTATAGTATGTTGAAAAAGTAAAGTTTCCGAATTATTTTTCAGTGGATGTACGCAACTACTTAGATCAAAAGTACTCTCACAGATGGATTGGACGTGGTGGACCTATTGCATGGCCGGCGCTCAAGTGAATACTGTCATAGAATTACGTGAAAGAATTCAAACTGCACTGAACAATGTTCCACGAGATATGATCCTCAGAGTAATGAAAGCTGTTATACGAAGAACTCAGATGTGCATCAATATGGAAAGTCGTCATTTTGAACATACGCCAAAAACTTGAATATTTTTCCTTTTCAACAGTATGTTTCTTAAATTCTTAGATATAAGATCTATCTTAACAAATCTGCCTATTCAAAGAGTCAATATGTATGTACTTGTAAAAAAAATAGAATTTAACTGAAAAACTCCTCTTCAACATTATTCGATATTTTTTTGTATCTCTCCGATTAGTTATTTAACAACACAGTTCGTTATCTACAATACTATTTCTTTACTTTTTTCCAATAAAGGTCTTCAAATTGAACGTTGCAGAATATCCAGTTGCCCTTGTTGAACCCACAAATTTCAAACTGTAAAATGCATTCACAAACATTGATAGGAACATGCAGAATGACAATATTAGGAGAAAATTCTTCAATTTTAACTGAATAGTATCAAAAATTAATGTACCGGGTTGTCTCTTAATTACTGATTGAAATGTATTTTGAATCACGAAAATCGAACCATATTAACGCCATCTAAATGAAGGTAAATATTTTAATTTTGGATTGATGGTTTCTGAACTTTGATATTAACTAAAGTTAATATGGTTCGATTTTTATGATTCAAAGTACATACTTATCAGTAATAAAACGCGAATCAAGTATGCCCATTTGCCTCACTGATAACTCAAAAATGAAAAATTTTCCTTCCCACCACTGGCAGTGACAACATGTGTTTGTCATTGTAAGGATATCCGCTGATGCCTCTTGGACCTGAGGCACGATGGAGCGTCCCGTACTGGCGAAGGCTATTGTATCGAGGGACGAGAAATTCTACTACTTGGGAAAACCTGTGAAAAAAAGGGTCGGGGATAGCGGAGGCCGAAGGTCGGTTAGAGTAGGCTGGCTGGCCGATGCACCCGCGCATACTTGCAATGAGCTACGTGCATAAAAAATGTCATTAACATACCCATATCAATTACAGGCCTTCGGTGCTGCAGGGTGAAAGGACCGCCCAAAACTTCTGACCTGATTTCTCGTTGGTTACTTTCGTCGATCGATTGTGGCTTTGTATTTGATCATGCCGCGTCGCTACGAAAAATTTGCCCATAAAATTCTATCAACATTTTATCCTATTCGTGGCTAGAATTCATGAATGTACACCCTGTAGAGAGGCTCCCCGAGAATTCAAAGCTTAACGTTCTGTACGCATCACGCTCGCTGAGAAACATTAAAATATTTTTTCCAAGAAATATCAACGTAATATGGAGTGAGAATCGAATTTTAGAATGGGTCCACCGGACCTTCATTTACGTAAAGTACGTACTCTTTTGAATACTAGCGGTGAAAAACCACTGTATGAAAGCAGAGCGGTGGTTGGCTGGAACTATATGGTCCCACGAGATAGAACATTTATTAGATTTTATATTGAAAGTTAACCAGGGTACAAACAATGCTATTTCATATTTATTTTTGATAATGAGGGGTTCACAAGTAACATATTCTCAAATTCACATGGAACTACATAATGCTACACAACACAATAATACAGGCAAGCTAACACGTATTACACCGCAAAAAAGTAACTTTTTAGTGAAAACTATAATTTTGTATTTTTGTACGAGAATACATATAGATAGACATTTTTAATTGTTTCAATGATTTTTATATTTCTGCCATAAAAATTCCGTTGAGATGATAATGATTGACACGATATATCCAATTGAGAGTATAAATAACAACTCCTTGGGCGTAGAAATGTTAGCATCGAACGAGTCTTTAATACTATCATCTGTTTCCACGAATGACTGTTTAGAAAATTTCAATTTGTATAAATCACCTCCTTCATACATCCTCCGTTGAATCTCAAGGAATCTTTCTGCGTAAGGTGATGATGGCTCGAAAATAGTATTTAATCTATCACAAGCAAAGACGGGCTTAGCGAATTTCATCTTTGGGAAAGGAGCTCCCGCCATGAATGTCTTTGCTAACCATGAAACCATAATACAAATGTGTTGTCCACCATTGGCCAAGTCGTCTAAGCAACGCTTTAGATTATTTGGATGATTCGTTATTCGTATTATTTTATGCATAATATTTTTGAGGTGTGGGTCTGTGACAGAGTCGGAATCGGGAAAAATAGGAGCATATTCAATATTATTACAGATAATGGGAAGTTGAGATGCATCGATATCTTCGTAAGTTTCAAACGGCACCTCGATCTGCGATACATTGATGCTTAATATAGTCGAGAATAATTCATTTGAATATACGATCGACATGAAAGCAATGCTGAGGTAAATTATTTTACTGCATAACTTTCTTGTTTCCATATTCACGGGTACGCCTAGAATGAGTGCAAATACATGAAGAGATGGTCACTGTATGCCAGCGACAACAATGAAATATTTGATCGAGATAATTGTCAAAATGATGAGTGTAACGATGCAGGCATGGAAAAATATTGCACTTGGAACATTGAAAGATTTCTCGAACAAAACTGGAACAACAGCTATTATCTGCTCGCAGTTAGTTTCTGTATCAATTAGCAAGCCTTTAATTGATACTCTCGAAGGAGCTGATGGAATTACCATATCAACCATTCCCTTCGGTATAATTTGATTGTACAGTTTAATTTTCTCCTCCAGAGATGAATAATCTGCCGTAGCGCGAACTGTTTTTGTGAAATTCATCTCTGTGAGGATGAAATTAGTCGGTGGATAAAAAGGACTGTCTATTTCAAGGCTTCCATTTTCGTGAATTGTCATATTCGAAACTAAAGGCAAATTATTGAATGGAAACGTTATAGAAAATCCATTCAGGTTTCGTAATTTATTTGGAAATATTAGACTGTGCCTTGAATCTAACGATTCTATATTCGCAGAACCGTAAAACGGATTCAGGCTGTACATTGTAGCCATAGATTCGGAATCTCCGCCAGATGTATTCTTTGTCAGTATTGTAAAATCCAAGAATTTTTTAGACCACGCGTAATTCAAGATCGATGAAATTATCTGACTGGAACTGGTGTCCTTCTCGGTAATTGGGTTTAGACAAACTAGTAAGGTGTTTGGTCGCATGTTGTATGTCATTGTTGTTAGAAAATCTATAACCTGATGAATCGAACCATTTTCAAGTATTGCAAGAATAATCACGACAGTTTTACGTTTTGTGATAGAAGTGAAGAGGGACTGGTTCTCCTCTTTTACGGGCGTGTTTTGATTCACAATGTCAGGAACACGTAGTATCATGACGGGTAGTTCTTGACTGACTGCACGAATAATGAGATCTCGTTCCTTTGAATATTCTCTGGTAGTATCGTGATCCAGAAACAAAACTTCATGAGGCTCTAAAGACTTTATCTGATTCAAGAAAAAATCCAACCATTCAAGATGAACAAGAGCCAAGGTTGAGTATACACAGAGGCACAGATCTACGATGACAAGTTTCATATGCATTTTGTTTAACTCAATTATCCTGTTAAGGGAAATTTATGCTTCAAACTCCTGGGATAAATTAAATATGACTAAATTTTCATTACTATCATACCTGTTTTCTTGAGTTGAACCTGGCACTGCCGCATACGAAAAATTCCGCAATAAGTTCAATGATATTGCTTCCGTGCACAGTCGGGTGATTCAGGGCACTGAAGAGACATTCTCATAATAGAAAAATCCAAGCAGAGTTATATGCCGAGTGAATAATTGTGAATAAATATTGTAAAAATTTACATGTACGTAAGCGTTATGAATTTCGTTATGTTTTAAAAATCAATAATCGAACAAGTTACTCGTGAAAATATTTTCTATGCATATCCGAGAAACCAGCAATATTTATGACGAGAACACGTCAGTTAAATACAAAATGAAAAATATGAAAACTCTCAGACAATTTATTCCGAATTATCTCAATTGGTGGAACTATCAAGAATAATAATAATTCAAATTTAATTAAATTTAGAATTTGATATGGAATTTCCATATTCATCCGATTGCAATCTACATTATTCAACTCGATTTAGCTAGCTTTTTCACAATTAATGTAATAAACTTTCCAAACACCGTTTCGTGATTTCGATTATTAGGGATCCTAACAATAGAAAAGCCAAGGTATATTTTTTCTGTCAGCTAAGTGAAATGTAAGAATTAATATTGCAGTGGTATATGTACATACATACATATGCGCAAGCGTTATTATATGTTCCATGATATTTGAAAATTTATTTTTCCAGAAAATAATAGCAAGAAAAAATGTTTCTTACAAATATCTAAAAATCAATAATTATTAACGAAGGAGATATGTCAGAGAAAATGAAGCAATGCATTTCGACCAGTTTAATACTTGACTCTGATATTCGTAAATTATGAATGTTAAATCTTGATCAATATATTATGGCGTTCGCTATTTTTTGCGTACGGTAAAACTTGTACACCGTGGGGGAATGATTTGAGTCAACTTTGACGTACACGCTACTTCTGCATACGGCAGCTGTATTGTCGTGGGAGGGAATAGTTTGAATCAACTTCAGGATGGGTAGCATGTGCTATGGTTGCGTACGCTACCTTCAGCTGTGATGGGAGAGTCTCTCTCTAGCGAGTCTTATACTTTCAATTGATCAAATATTGCATAGGAGAAGGTATAAAGTACGCTACTAATGCGTACGTTACGCCTGCGTACACTAATCCATCTGTGATAGACACTTTTTATAACGATTTTCACGCGTCTCAATCAATCAATCAATCATCATGATCATTGCAAAGTAAATAAATACGAAAATGCATAGTTAAAATACATAAGACAAATTGGCGATAATGGAACAGTTAACGTGATAGCGACGGAACGCTTGGAATACAACACGAGCTATCGACAAGCGCAGCGGGAGAATAGCGAAAAGACGAAGAGACGAGGACGGGACGACTACGAACAGCAACAAAACGTAGAAACGACGACAGTGACGAAAATGCAAGGCTGACACGACAGGGGACACGATAGGATAAAAGAGATGAATACACGTTCATATGTCTTTGCCAATTCACGTCCCTTTCCATCTATCTTTTTCTAAAACACAATCGATAGAAACGAACTACTCTTGCAGATATAATACAAACAATAACATAAAGTCGGGGATATTTTTTAGTTTCATTTAATCAAACTATCAACTGCGCTTTAAATCAATAATTTATTATATCCATTGATATTTATTTATCGAGCTTAATGGACCATTTCAAATTTATTGAAAAATTGAGATTGCGAGAGAAAAAAATCACGCTCCCCGGGCTGAATTCGAACCAGCATCTTCCTGATCAGGCAACCAGCCTGAAGCCGGCAAACGAGTGCTAGGTGGTCACGCAAGTTCATGGAACCGTATTTCACGAAACGCATACGATATTCTGTGGCATAGAGATCAAATGCGTATTTCACGTGAAACGTATGATCACGTATACCATAAATATTTTTATCTCTATTTTGGCGTTAATGGAAATTTGATCTGAAATTAAGATTACTTGTGCAGATTGTCAAAATACCTGCTGTAACTCTTCAATGTGTGAGATCATTGTGAAGTGATCTGCCTAGAAATTCATTCGAGATGAAGTGATGAAACTATGGACGTATTTAAGAACATTTCACTCGAAGTTTTGAATATAAAAGATCAAATCTATCTTAATTCAACTGTAAAACTAACTATAACTTTATACTACCTACATCTAATTATAAACTTATAGTTCAGGCAATCCGGGATTGGCGAGCGCAGCGAGTAGGGGATACACCCTTTACATTGGAGATTGCATTGGATCCAGCAATACGTTGGTATTATTTTAAAACATGTACATTATTTTTTTCCAATTACTTAGTACAGCAATCAATTCATATCATCATTTATCAATAGTGTCAAATCATACATCCGGAATCACAGAACAAGGAAGGATACCACCTGTTGCCAAGTAGGTAAGGAAACTATGTAAGCCCTCTCATATAACACTTCCGGCTTACTTCCGGTCTACCACCCTCGTAAGAATCACATGATGAGTGATGTATTCTGAAATGATGACGTCATGATCACTGATCAAGCTTTTGCTATCATATTATGAACCATCATTTCCACATATTTTTTACCGCTCTATCAATTGGCGGCATCAGAATTGACGATTTCCCGAGTCGGAAATCGCCGAGGTTGAGGTGAAGTCGACCTTTTTCGATTTTTTCCCCATTTTGTTTGGAACTCAAATACGGCAGATGCGCCATCATTTCCATGTATTTTTTCGCGCTCTATCGATTGGCGGCGCCGAGGTTGAGGTAGAGTTGGAGTTGAAGTCTTCCTTTCACGATTTTTTACCCATTTTTTTAGAGCTCAAATACGGCATATGACCCATCATTTCTATCGGTATTATACAGAGATAGTTAACCCATTAAAAACCAGGCAAAACCTGGCAGAGATATCGAGAAACGAACTATGCCATCCTTTGCATAACCGAAAAAAAAAATACCCGTGTTTTTTCTTTTGTCGATTACAATTGTTTATAACAAATTATTTAAACAAATAACCCAAAATTTCGTAATTTTGCAAAACTGAATGCGGATATCGATTCCACGGGCAAAAACACGACAAAAACCTATGTAACTTTTTTTTTCAGAGTTCAATTTGTTAGTGTAAAATGAGGATAAACAATCGTACTCTGGGAAGAGGGCATTGACCACGCCAAATACCATGCAAAATCTGGCAGAGATATCGAGAAACGAACTATGCCGTCCATTGCATAACCGAAAAAAAAAATACCCGTGTTTTTTCTTTTGTCGACTACAATTGTTTATAACAAATTATTTAAACAAATAACCCAAAACGTCGTAATTTTGCAAAACTGAACGCGGATATCGATTCTACGAGCAAAATAACGACAAAAACCTATGTAACGTTTTTTTGTCAGAGTTCAATTTGTTAGTGTAAAATGAGGATAAACAATCGTAGTCTGGGAAGAGGGCATTGACCATGCCAAATACCATGCAAAATCTGGCAGAGATATCGAGAAACGAACTATGCCATCCTTTGCATAACCGAAAAAAAAAAATACCCGTGTTTTTTCTTTTGTCGATTATAATTGTTTATAACAAATTATTTAAACAAATAATCCAAAATGACGTAATTTTGTAAAACTGAATGCGGATGTCGATTCTACGGGCAAAAACACGACAAAAACCTATGTATTGTTTTTTTGTCAGAGTTCAATTTGTTAGTCTAAAACAGGAACAAACTT
>CM037084.1:66545264-66557237 GCA_020882725.1 Aphelinus certus | reverse complement strand
GGTGGTTTAGAGAACTCAAATTTTACAAACTTCTTGTAACGATAGTTAAAAAGATTTTCTTGAGGTTATACATTTCTCAATTTTTTTCTTTTCAGTTTTTCTTATTAAAAAAAACAAATCAGATTCCCAAGACGTGGTGAAGTTGAAATAGTAGAAAATTCGAAAATTTGAGGTTCCTAAAACGATTTTGATTGAATTTCGCCCTTTTGTCGGTGTAATACTTATGAATCAGCGACTATTGACGTTATCAAAGCCGTTATACTAGATTGAAGCTATGGATTATCTCTATGCGCTGCTAATGTTAAGTTTTTCCACTCTCGCAATGCGATCCATTATTTTCTTGCATTTCCATTCTCTATGGGCTTTTTTTTATTTCGTTGGAAGGGATACTTAGATTGTTTGAAAATCAGAATGTCTTTTATCCACATATTCTTCTCATATAGCGTCTTAAAATCATACCACATTATCCGAATAATTGTGGTGGATATTACTAACGAATAAAATTCATTTTTACAATTAATATCAATATATGATAAAATCTATCATGTACAAAATTGTCTAATACGAAATATCAGATTTACAACATAGAATAGAATAGTTTAGTTACATTTTTCAATTATTGGAGAAATTATTCCTCGAGACTTGATAACCATAATGAGACTTGATAAATACATAATAAGAAATTCTTCGAGCCCCGAACTGCCATTCTTGTTATTTCTCTAGGTTTATTTTATTTTCTTTGAAACGCTCAAATTTTATGCTTTACATTTAATAATTGATCGTGCCATTTAGTTTATGAACCTATAGAATTTATTTCTCTCATTTTTCGTTTATTTGTCTTAAATTAATTTCTTATCAATTCTTTTTCGTGATCGAGAAACCATTTTTCAATAGTTACATTAATCAGCCTTCGGTAGGAACAACGCAGATCATTCCGAAATATCGGACGATTTGTAGTTGAACCGAAGTCACATAGTGAAACACTTTCTTGTTTTATTGAGATTCAAGAACCACACATTTATTCCAATTATTCCTCTTCTGATTATATAAATATCAATAAGTGTAAATGTTTACTATCTTTGTATTTTTCTCTATTTGGTTTAACTGAGAAAGACTCTAAAATTCCAATTGGAAACAAATAAATTCTATTTCAGTTATAACTCTTGAATCTTAATCAATGCATTTAATGGAGCCAAGAAAAATTACTTCCAATTCTACATTATAATTTGAAAATTTTTGAAATTTTTCATTTCTATTTCTGTGACTCCCAGAATCTCTGTTTTTATCATCCAATTTGATAAATATTCAACAAATCATGCAATAATAAATTTCGAAATATGTATAAGTTGTCGATCTTTGAGGGCCAATCGAGAATCTGGATTGGAAAGATCGACAACTTATACATATTTGGAATAATGGAGGGTGCACTGCATAATAATCAATTTCGAAAATTGCTCAAAAATCCGTAACTTGACTATTAATCAAACTGGAATCAATATTGAACTCAACAAAAACATGTATATGCTCATTAATTTTCTCGTTCAATTTCAATCAAAGTTATAGTATTTTTTTCGATCTATAGGGTGAATTTATTTGGCGGAGAGGAAAGAAGTCAATCGAAATAAAAAATGTAACTAATCTGCAAAAACAATCGAATACGTAATAATCGGCTTACCAACAATCGTTTTACACATATAGAAAGACTTACTCTTCACGTATTGCAAATGCACACGAATGCTTGATCAACTTACTTTATACACAGACGCTCATTTTTTTCCATCAATCACATTTTCCATTACAGCTAATAGCAACAGCACCGGCTTGTCTTATTTAAAAGCTAATATTACATTGACTATACTGCACGTGAGTTTTCATTCTATTATGTATTAGAGTGTATAAATAACAACTGGAATAAATGATTTCATCATATCAATTTCATCTTCAAACATGATCATGTTTTGTCACCTTAGTACTATGAACGAGGAGTACTTAAAAGCATATCTTATTGAGTGAAAAAGGAAGAAAGCTCGATTTGACTAGACCTTTTGTCGGTCGTGATACTTCAGCGATTATCATAGGCTTTAAACAGGACTGAGATTCCCATACTCAAATTTATCTTCTCCTTCACTGATTTGATTATTTCTAATATTTGATCTTTTTTCAACAGTATTATTAAGCAACATCTTTTATCCTTATTTTGTATGTTAATATGTAAGTATATCGACTCGAAGCGATATATAATATAATCATAATTATTATTGGTATTGATAATAATGATGATAATAATCACATACTAATGTCTTGTTTCCTTCATCTTTCTTCGATTATTGTTTGATTACTTGCACTAGCCTTGATTGTCGGCATGTAAGGGCTGCTGAAACACAGCGTATATGATTGCGGCGAGTTAAATTTGTCGAGGGAATCAAAATATCGTTGATTTATTTAAAATTCTTCCTCTCAAATCTTCAATTGAATTGATTACCATAATTATTGATCGTGAAGTATAATTAGCTA
Organism: Aphelinus certus; assembly: GCA_020882725.1. Lineage (NCBI taxonomy): Eukaryota > Metazoa > Arthropoda > Insecta > Hymenoptera > Aphelinidae > Aphelinus > Aphelinus certus. The sequence continues at coordinate 66,554,723 of CM037084.1, read as the reverse complement.
AGAGTTGGGATTTGCTTTTAATTGATAGATTAAACAATATGAACCACTGCTATGAAGTGTACAAAGTAGTGAACAAAAAAACTTTTTACATTTGTGTGTTCAAATTATTTGAAGCTATTTTTGACTATTTCATTTGAGATAAAGTTTTATTTAAAAGCAAATCAATTTCATGCAATATCGGTTGATTAACTTTAGTGAATGTGCATATGGGAGATCTCAAACCCAATTCAATAGTTTTTTTTCAATTAGTTGTATTGTAGGTGTGAGTTTATATTTCTTCGTACACAACAAAATTCAAATCGAACCTTGATAAATTATGTCACCATGATAAAATTCATACTGTTTCATTATGAGAATATGCATTGGTGTACTTGAAATTTTTATTCTAACAATAACAATACTTATAGGGTTAGTGTATTTTGAAAGGCTCGGAAATGTTTTTTTTTTTGATTAAAAAATAGAGTCTGACAGCAGTTTAATTGAGAGCGTCTTTTTTTGAGCAGGTAAATGGTGTGCAGGGTAGCACTTTCAGACAGCATCTGAAGCGAATGAAAGAACATTTTTTTATTGCATATGAGTTTAGCTAGGGAAATACCTTGGCTTTTACAGAAATACTGATTTCTGAAAATCTGGCGAAAACTTGAACTTTTTTTCCATGGAAAAATCGGCTCAAAATTGTTCATAAAAAATGTTATTCTTCGTTGATCGCAGAAAACCCAGGTAGTTCTCTAGTTAAGGTACTCGAAGAGCTACTCGAAGTACACTATCCCCTTAAAAAAACGTTTCCAAAGGTTACGGTCGATATTTTTTTATAAAATTGAATTTATAGGCAAAATTAAGAAATTGTTACGTGTATTAAATTTCATCGTGAGTTTAGAGATGTACACAGTTTTTTAATTTCTCAGATTACCGTTATAGATTTTCTGAAGGAATCATGCACTCTGCATCTCTATTAATGATGCAATGTTATTCAGAAATTCATTCAAGTAGTAAACTCGAGAAACAAGAAATAGGTTATTACTAATTTTGACTATTTTCTTTTTCAAATTTCATTGCAAAGTTTATTAGAGTGATTTCAGATGACTATGAGTAGTGATGATTTGGCAGTAAAGTCTATACTAGTTATAGTGAAGAAATGTATAAAGAATTCCTGTACAAAACCTTTTTAGCTAAACAGTCTCTCTGTTTTATATCGTTGCTTGGGCTTACAATGAAATGACAGAAAATGCTCAACTCTTTTTTGCGCACAGAAAAAATAATAATTCGTTCAGTCTTGTAATTTTCAATATACAAACGTCAATTTCCACTAATGATTAAATTATGATTATCGCTTGTATATTTTAATAAACATTCTGATGGTTAAAGAATAACATCGTAGAATTTCAGAATTACCAAGCCTGAACGAATGTGATTGAAATTTTCAAATTGTATCCAGTATCCTTCTAGGCTTTCCTGATAACTTATCTAGAGGTAGAGAGTAGATCATGATCCAATTTACTGAGGACATACCATTCAGTCAAATGTTTTGATTTCCCCCCGGATATTTCTCAAACATCATTGATTTTACGCGCGTATAGGATTTTCAGACATATTGGGTCACGGTATATAAAGATATGCTGAACGTGCATAAAATCAATGATCCTCAAAACATTATCGGGATAAATGAACGTTAGATCAAGATACTGGAAACCAATTTGAAAAAGTTTCATCATGATTTGAAACCTGAACGCGCGAAACTTTTCTTGTTAGTTTGAGCTTTCGAAAACCTCCGAACGACAGAGTCACAAAAAACAACAGAGACGCAAAGTGGCTTTGATAGCTGGAATAATTTAAACCATGTGATTCGAGCTTTTAATAGCCACGAAAATTACGATATTTACATAACTACAGCTGTCACGAAGGTTTCATAATTTATTCAGTGAAATTGAAGCACCGATGGAGGAAATAAAATTTCGATATCCTGTTTTGCTAGCAATCGAGAATAAGAAAGACATTTCCGTCACACTGCTTATTAACGCTCTATTAGGTCGTTGAACGAACTTCGTCTCTCAAAATGTCCCACGGCACAATAGACGCATCCGCATGCGTCGGCGCAAATCGCACTCTTATACAATTATCCTCGAAAATCTGTGTTTCATCTAACTATTCATTATTTTTTTTGTTTTCAACTTTTTCATGCTTATTCCATTGCACTACAGCAACAATTTATCCTCTAGCAGAGTGGAAGAAGCTTGGAAGAAGGTGCGCGGAAGAAGTTTCATATATCGCTAACTATCATACACTCTCCTCTGCGTCGATACAAATAACTATGGCCACGTGAGACTGAATTAATCCCAGTGCTGAATTGACATCTCTTTCTCTCTCTCTCTTGACATCTCGCACGACGTCCAATCGGACAAGCCGCAGCCGGGGGCATTGATCGCCAGACGCACGTGCTCGCGTGTCCGCGTTACATAGTGCGCGCGCGGGCGGGCGAGGAAGTGAAGTAGAGGTATATATACGTAGGTATTAGCGATTCGAATGGTGATAAGGAGATGAGCGAGCGCCGCTGGGCTGCTGGGCTGTCACGAACTGAGATTGCGTTGCCGCCCATCTTGATCGGCTGGCAGGCGACGAGCAAGATAGTCGGTCTGAGGCACTACGAGGCGTCCAGGGCGAGGCACTCGGCGAGGAAGTCCTCCATGGAATGATAAGCGTGCTCCAGCACGCCGGTCAGTCCGTGACCTTCGTCTGCGTAGCTCTGGTACACATTGAATCGTTCGTTAGCTTCGTGAAAATACAAATCGTTCGTACGATTTCGCACTCGGCAAATGGGTAATGGCAAAATCACTTAGAATAGAATAGAATTGTTCTAAGAATAGAATTCTTAGAACAACTTCCTTAACTAGTGGTTCATTGAAATTATTTCTCGCAATACGATTACACGCTCAACAGCGATAATAATATTAGAAAAACAAAATGAGTCACTAGTCGTCAATATAAAGGGAATTTGAAGTAATGAATCCACTTTCGATGTAACGGTACATTAGATAACGTCATGAACTCATTTTAATAATGTAATTTTTAATCAAAATATATATCGCATGATTTATTGCAAACAATCTATTTACAGTTAAAGAGCAACATCTAATGACCACAATAAGGGAAAATTTATTACAGTAAGCCCCGTAGTGCATACCTATTAAGATAGCAGCCAATCGATAGTTGCTTATATGGAAGTCTAATTAGCGAGTAATCCTACCAAGTATCACCTTATTGGATTTAATTTCTATATTCTCTATCTATGGTAGTAAACATTGTGAAAAAACTGGTTCTATTTTGAGAAAACGATTCTTCGATTCGAGCGTTTTTACCATGTATTGACAATCACTACCAATCTTTGTTCCATAATAAGAAATCCACTTCATCAGAGGAATGGTTTATTTATTTTGTATTTTCACCAAAGATAATGAGATGAAGTTCAACGCACCTGGTATCGAAAAATTACACTGTTGTCTGTGAGTGACTTGGCAAGGGTCATGCCGTGTGTGTAAGGCGCCGTGAGGTCTGCCATGCCGTGCAGCAGATATAGGCTGTGGCTAGGCACCAGTCTCGCTCGTTGCGTAAGGTCGGCCTCGACATAGCCCTTGAAGTTCTCCGAAGGCGGACCCAGCACACGCTCCGTGAATGCCGAATCTGGATTCATTCATTCATCAAAGAACGTATACTTTTACTACTGCGTAATCAGACTTGCTATTACTGGCAAACGATATGTCGTAGATATGACTATGATCAGAATTAGAGTATGATTGTTTGAATGTAAGATCATCTTTCTTCATGCTATTTTTGAACAGCATCTGATATTAGATTATTTTTGCCTACCGGAATATGGTAGAATAAACAGTAAGCATATATAATAAGAAGAATACGGGATCGGTGTAACGAGTTTTGACTTAAAAATTGTTCCAAGTACTCGCAAATAAAGAGAAATTCTTCGGAAATGATTTTTCCCCTGTATTATTTCCCTTGAAAATAATTGCAGGATCTAAAACTTCCTACAGATTGAAAATTGAAAAGTCATTCTATTATCAAGCCTCGCAGTGTATGCTAACTATGACGAGTCATAGATGGTTCGTTGCACGTATCAGAAAACGTATTAGACGTGATAATTTTTAATTTAACAAATTTTAAAATTACGTCGAAATTATCCTCGATGTTATCCTTGGAAAAAAACTGATTTGCTTGATGTTAGGAGAAGTTTCGAAAAGTTATTCAACAATATATGTGTGTGTATGTATGACGATAGGGACAAGTTAGTATGGGGATGAGAATTAAGCAAGACTCACTGTAGTAAAGCCAATCGGCGATGGGATTGACGGCGACGCCGCACTTGAACACATTCTGCTGGCTGCCGAGGACCATGGAGGTGACGTAGCCGCCGTAGCCCCAGCCCCAGACGCCGACGCGCGACTCGTCGAGGAACTTGAGGGTGTCGAGCAGGTGCCTCAACACGGTGATCTGGTCCTGGACCTCGACGCCGCCGATCCGCCGGTAGAGGGCCCGCTTGCCCTGGCCCCGGGAGCCGCGCACGTCCAGCCGCACGTACACCACGTCGTTGTGGCTGGACATGTACGTGCCCCAGTCGATGCGGAACTCGTCGGTCACGGCCATGCTGCCCGGCCGGCCGTTCACCTCGACCAGCACCGGGAACGCCGCGTCGCGCAGCTCCTCGCGCCACGACGGCGGCAGCAGCAGCTGCACCTGCGCCCGCCACCCCTGCGGCAGCGGCACCTGCAACATCGCAACATTCGTTTCACCCGCTGCCCTCTGCTTTTCTCAACATATTCCTCCCTCGTTCATTCACAATAGCCTTTCTCTCGCTCTCTCTAACTTCAAACGCCAAAGATATAATTTTAATTTATTATTCTAAAGGATTGTGTCTGAAGGCGTAACGTTATCCGAGTGTGGGAGCGCAACGAATCATCGACAGATTTCCGCCAAGGTAAAAATTGGAATGTGGTTAAATTTTCGGATGTAATAAGAGAAAAATTTAACGGGAAGAAAATAACAAGTCTCAAGTTGCATTTCGTGCTGTATCAAAACCTTTTAAATCATCGATAGATTAGATGGACATTTTAAGAAAATTTTCCTCGCATTATGTAACGAGTCGCATGTTTTGCACATCATAATCAGTTTTGCAAGCTCTGCAAGTTTAGATGCTGGAACACGAATGATAAACATCACTCGTACGGTGCCGATGTTTTCTAGTGGATGACATACTTCAGTGTTTGAAATAGTTCATTGTTACACAGCATTCTACTGTAGTGAATCTAAACTCATATAGTCATGTCGTTCTTCAAGCAGTTGGTTTTTACCGCAGCTGTGGCAATGCTTGTGGTTATTGTCAGCTCTAAAGATTTTATCGTCGGAGAAAGGCAGGATGGAGACACCCTAGTGAGTGAGAGTACGTTTAAAGTTGATCCAGCCAATCCTAATGAACCGATTGAGGGTACCGTCGGTGGGAAAACATTCATCAATGCATTAGGAAGAAAAATTACCATGATTGAGGCGATTGATCAGGGAATCGGCGGTACGGACGCATGGGTCGAAATCTATTCGGGAGGCTTGGGTGAGCAAAGCGTCACTCTTACTTTATCAAGAACGAACGGGCCTGTCAACTATGTTTTAAGAGTCTACGGAAAACAATAACGAGGACGTCGATTCAGTTTATTATCGAGGCGTTCAGTAAACAGATGATGATCTTATGGATATTGGTTACTCTATGTGTATCGTTAAATGTTACGATTACTCAAATATTTTAATAAATATTGATTATGTGAAAATATGACCTACGATTAAAATGAACAGCTCGAGAAATAATTGCATTTTCTACTAATTTCACCAGTATTTCCTCTATTTCTTACGTTGGCGAGCCTAAAATCTATATCTTGGCATACATTGAATTAAATGAAGTTTGAGAGGCGTATAAATAACTCAAATATCAGGATAAATTTAATAACCCGACTATCAGAATAAACGTAACAACGACTACTTTTTGGCTTATGTATGTAAGGAGCATCTTTTAGGATTTCATCTTTTATCTTTCATTCTTTTAGAAGCAATCTTCTGATGAACTATAGTGATAATTTAATAAGTTACGGAATACAAGTTACGGGAAGTGGACGTACACACTCCGGATATAGTCGCTTAAGCCTGATCCATCTAGGTAGGTCTCATTAAATATTAACTAGAACACTGAGGTTACGGAATTAGTACTCACTTCGAAACTTTGCCTCTTAGGCAAAGCCAGCGTTGACATCAAATCCGCTCGCTGGATCCTCGTGTCGTAGAGAACCCTGACCATTTGATGAGTCCTCATGGAATGAACTGCTCCGAGGGGTAAGCCTGGACCTTCGCAATATAGTACGTAGTAGCCCAGTTCCTCGTCTTCCTTTACTTTATGAAGTGGATCTTCGGGGAGTGGTGGGTTGATCGAAGCTCCAAAATGTGTGCAATTCGTATAGTACAATCTGAAAAAGAATAGATTCACGAATGAATCACGAAGTGTCATGGACAAATTAATTATTACGGGTTGATTAAAGATTCACTGGCTGGTTCTGAATCACTGTTTTGAACAAATGAGATTCCCAAAATCCAGGGAAACTTTCGCGAAAGTTAAACTTTAGAACAAGAACTTATCGCATATTTCATTAATACCGGTTATTCCAATGTAAATCGTTGATTTCGCAGGTGACGCAAAGTGGCTCCAATCTTCTCGGGTCGTCCGCTATAGGGTCCTTAACAACGTACAGATGTTTCTGCCCGGGACTTCGCTCCTTCGTTGCCAAGTAAAACACCAAATGAGCTCGTGTGTCCCACGCTAATATATCACTGACCTGTCGGAATAATAATTCATATCCATCAGCCGTGTGATAATCATGAAAAATGTTTGAACAAGGGAATCTAGATAACCGACCGAATTTCTCCAAAGTGGAAACATTATCACGTACTGGACATCAATCACGTAATTCCGATAATAATATAGTTTGGTTCATTCATCATCCGATGAGTATGCGCATGGCTCGAGAAAATAGCTGAATCAGTTCCAAGTCAAAATTATGTGCAACGCTTTTGTAGCGCGGAACGAAACTCGACTGGAATTATAAATTGTTTCTACCGAGAAGGGAAGAAAATCCAAGAATATAAAAGGAAAATCCCGCCACTGTAAAAGAACCGGATGCCATTTGTGCAGACAATCTAATTTAATTTCGCACCAGATTCCTCATTTTAGCCTTGCTATGCAATATTAGTGTGTAAATTTGCGCATGTGATTGTTAGTGGTACATTCCGGCGAGGAATTTCAAAATTCTGCTGGTCCGTATGTAGTAGGGTTGTGAGCGAGGGGCATGTATATATTCCATTATAGTCTGACCTCGTAGCGTCCGTGCGAGAGGACCGCGACCCTCTGCTGGGTGAGGGTGACGTGCTTGATGTGGGTGAAGTGCTCCTGCTCGCCCTCCTGTACGGCGGTGAGCAGGAGGAAGCTGTCGCCGTCCGGCGCGAAGACTGGGTGAGGCTGGGCGTCGAGCCAAGTGCCTTCGGGGGCCCGCTCCGTGTGGGTCTCCTCGCACTCCCAGCTCGGCGAGCGACACGCCGACACGACCGAAAGATTCTGCGAGCGCGTCATCCACACCACGGCTATTTGCGCCGAGTCCTCGCCTATCCAGCCCGCCGATATCAAGTAGTAATCCCTGTCAAGTTCATCCCTTGATGTATACCGGGTGAGCGTTTGCTGTTATTGCATGGTGAGGTGGCAGGGAGGGTTATTGTGGTGATTGGGGCTCCCCGAGCTCCATCCAAGTTTTCGCCTATGCATGTCTGAGCTGCTGAACGCGAGAGAACCGAGGACACGCGTCCGGAAAATTGGCAAAAAATGTGTTGCCGAGGATTTCACGGGAAAAACAAGAAACATATTACAATGTATTTTGCAAGAAAAAGATGGCGAGGTTTTTTTAACGAAAATGTACCGTTCTCGAGTGAAAAATTTCTAAAATGAAAGAAAATGCCATTTTTTCGCGTAGTGTTTTGCTGCTGCTGCTGCTCGGTCACATCATTATATTTTTCAACCCACAAATTAATTTGATATAAGAGAGTACAAGTAACCAGAGGATTACTTACTGTCCGTCGAAGACCGGAGGAGGCTTAAGCTTAACTTTATTAGGTATGTAGTTGGTGACGTTGGTTCCGTTATTGTAGGTCGTCATTACGGGTCTTTCGTCTTCGAAATCGACGAGCCACAGATCGACCTCCGGGTTAGCCGATCCCGGGGTCGGGTACCTCACCGACCTCGAAGGTGGAAACACGCCTTTGCGTATCGTCTCCGAGCCCGTCGTCAATGGGCTGAACCATGGGAACTCCATCTCCGATACCTGTTACGAGTCGTCGACAGTCTATTATCCACCATTGCAATTTTCGAGATGCTAGTATTTGTCATTCTATTGGTATATATTTCGAATGACGATTCGTGTTTTGCTACTCGAGTTTATGAGAATGATAGATTGCCGATTGGGAATTGATAGCAAATGCTAATTGGAAATGACACGGTCCGCTGCGGTTATGCAAATTATTCATTGATGAGCGGAACGATCTCGTGATTGATAAATAATACAAGTTATCAATATCATCTGGTGTGTTTTCCTTCGTAATGCATATTCATGAGCTATATATTCTACTACTATAACAATTAATCATCCGCTAACACTGGAGTCTGATGACACCGACATAATTACACTGTTAATTTAAATTACTGTGCCTATCCAATCGCTAATCCAACTTGCACCTCGAAGCTGCACTCGTTATAGTTTGTTGAAATAATATATTAGTTATAGAAAACGTGAAACCGAGGATTATGAAATATTTTAATTATAATTTCATCTCAAAAGCTGGAGCATGGAATACATTGATGATGTATTTCAAATATCATTTGCTACGTAACAGATCTATATCAGAACAGTATCGATGATTTATTACGCTTATTGATTATGGTCATCATTCCAGATTATTAAAGAGAAATGCTATATAGATGATTTGATTATTAAAGAAAGATTATTACAAACTAGCTGTAATCTCTCGCTCGCTCCCGCTCGCTCGAGTGTTTCATGATAATGGGAATTTTTTTAAAACAATGGATTTAAATAATTTACATTATTAAGGTTTATAAAGTATAAATTAAAGCATTGTTTCATGTGACATGTATTTTTGTATGAAGATGAAATAATATACATTTACGATAACATGCCATACGAAAAATCAATTGTTATATAAAATTGCCATTGATTCGAAAAATTTTTCACATGGATATTAAAGCTCATTCAATGTTCTTTCGATCGGTAACACTTGGAATCATAACATATCAGAATTTCACGTAATTTTCTCAACGCATTAAAATCACAAATTACAACACAAATATATTCAAATTCA
>CM037084.1:66463260-66545244 GCA_020882725.1 Aphelinus certus | reverse complement strand
CCGACCTCGAAGGTGGAAACACGCCTTTGCGTATCGTCTCCGAGCCCGTCGTCAATGGGCTGAACCATGGAAACTCCATCTCCGATACCTGTTACGAGTCGTCGACAGTCTGTTATCCACCATTGCAATTTTCGAGATGCTGGTATTTGTCATTCTATTGGTATATATTTCGAATGACGATTCGTGTTTTGCGACTCGAGATTATGAGAATGATAGATTGCCGATTGGGAATTGATAGCAAATGCTAATTGGAAATGACACGGTCCACTGCGGTTATGCAAATTATTCATTGATGAGCGGAACGATCTCGTGATTGATAAATAATACAAGTTATCAATATCATCTGGTGTGTTTTCCTTCGTAATGCATATTCATGAGCTATATATTCTACTACTATAACAATTAATCATCCGCTAACACTGGAGTCTGATGACACCGACATAATTACACTGTTAATTTAAATTACTGTGCCTATCCAATCGCTAATCCAACTTGCACCTCGAAGTTGCACTCGTTATAGTTTATTTAAATAATATATTAGTTATAGAAAACGTGAAACCGAGGATTATGAAATATTTTAATTATAATTTCATCTCAAAAGCTGGAGCATGGAATACATTGATGATGTATTTCAAATGTCATTTGCTACGTAACAGATCTATATCAGAACAGTATCGATGATTTATTACGCTTATTGATTATGGTCATCATTCCAGATTATTAAAGAGAAATGCTATATAGATGATTTGATTATTAAAGAAAGATTATTACAAATATTTCAAAGTGAATATCTATAATGAACGCGTTCATGAAATTATGTCAGTACATGCAATTTCAGAATTAAATATTTTAATTAATTGTCTCATTTTTTGAATGAGTTTCTTTCCCTAACCTAATTTTTTATAATTAGTTTTAAAAATTCATTTTAAAGTCAATTACGAAGAACTATTTGAACTTAGACTTGCAAAGGGACACTAAATCTTCCGGACGACCATTCACGACAAAACTTTGTGAGATAGTTTTTGGGTACCCAAACAGTTTAAATCTACATCTATTGTGGCCAATGCTTCTTTCGTGGAGATATTATGTGAATGATTTTCGACTTTATGCATGTTGAGTTAATGTAAAAGTGCATAAAAATAGATATACTGGTTATACATAAAATCAATAACGATTCGTGAATATCTCCGAGAAACTGAGTTATTTGTCAGAATAGCTAGATAGCCTGAATAACTGTTTTGAAATAACTCATTTTCTGATGGTCATACAACATAAACATCGAATGGATTTTTGAATGTTTCTTCAAAATAAGAACGTATTGGAATTGATTAAATAGAAAAGAAAAAGTGTCACAAAAATAAACTCGACTGCAGACCATTCCCTTGCAGGATAATCAATATACGATTTATGGTCAAAGCATGTCTGCACTTTATCCCCGTAAAATTCAAAATGACGATACTGCAATCAATCAAATCGCAAGGAAAGATTCGAAGTTACCTTAGAATCGTTGAAACTTGCGAAAAGCAGATGAGAGCCGTTAGGACTGGGCCATAGGCAGTCGGGCCTGGGCAGCACCTCCTCCTGGTAGAGCCAGTCAGGCACGCCATTGTATATGATACCCGGGAGGCCGGTATCGGTGAGCCTGGTGTCCTCGACGGAATTCGGCGAGCTGCGCACGTATATGTCGTTGTCCGAGATCATGAGGAGGGCGGTCGTGTTTCCGAGCCACGCCGCGTACTGCAGCCGCGACGGCTGGATCCGCGACGCCGCCTGAAGCCGGAGCGGCGTGTGGTGACTGTGTCATAAATTTTTTTTTGATTCAATATCCAATTGTTCAGTAGGCAAGCATTATGTTTCATGCCTCGTGTACCGATATCGTCGCGATTTTCCGTTTGTTTCGCGATGGTAACACGTGAGAATACTGTGACAATGTTTCATTTGACACTAGAAATCTCGAAAAGTATTCTAATGATGCATTTATTGCGTGAGTGGGCCATTTTTATTGACTCGAAACAGAATTATTAACGTTTATTGGTCGATGGCTACACATTAGTGGGGCATTGATTCATTACCAAACTACGATTTTATAGGCGATGAAGTATCATCTTTTGAGACACTCACTCGTTTGTGACATCGTACACGGTGTAATGGGCGGTGAAGGTGTGACGGAATACCTGAAAATTGAATAGCATCTTTAGTAAAATCAAACAAAAAGGTAGAATATACTGTTGTTGAGTGAATCAAACCCCCTACAGTTAATAATACTAATAATAAACTGTCTCAGTTATTTTCCCAATTTCATATTATAATGAAAACAATTTTGATATCGTATAAATATTTGGAATACAATGTGTGAACCGTCTAGGTGTTGAAAGTAAGTTATATTATAAAGTCTAAAAACTAAACTGTCGTTGGGTGAACGTATCCGTCTTGGGCGGATCTGGAACACTTCGCCGTGTTTACCGAACGAGTCGTACGAAAAAGTTCACAACGCGCAGTCGTGGGCTGAGAGCACAAACCAAGAGGCGATCGAAAAAGTTGCCTGTTTACTCACCGGCTTGACATTATGCTTGAAGAGCACATAACGCAGATCCGTGCTGCACTGATAGCCCTGGACGTTGAGCTGCCTCTGCAAGTACACGTAACAAGCTATTTACTGTGCGCGCGACCTATCCTCCTTTCATTCTTCGTAAAAACTTGGCAATCACATTTCCCGTTACCCCCGCTTCCCCTCGCGGCCTCTCCCGATCCTCGGTCGCCCGACTCGTAATATCTGATGGCAGTGCTTTGGAGCAGAAAAATGATTGCGGATATAACTGCCACTAGCCCGCGCGTATACCGCGAAAACAGCTGAAAAAGCCAGGGAGACAGGGAGAAGAGCAAAAGAGAAATCTGATTGGCGAGTGGCCTCCGGCTACGTGCGCTTGTCCTTTGTTTCGGAATTTCCTGATCAGAATAGTACTCCACGAGAGTAACATGTCGGGTAGTGGGTGATATCACATTGGGCTATTAGGTCACTGGCTTGTTAGTTTTGTTCAGCTTGTGAATCGCTCGTGGTCACGCGATTCTTGGCCATTGATGGAATTTCACGAGGAGATGAATATTCAAATCATATAAATCTCGATCTCATTGAAGAATTCGTTAAATATGTCTCGTAATTTGTCATTTCATGATTTTATCTCATTGGTCTTTATGGAATCATTATACTTGAGAGAGGTCGTACCAAAGGGGTAACATAAATTATATGAAAAATAAAAAATTGTGACTAAATCACGTCGAAAAGTATTTGCGGCTTCCTATCATAATTAACTAAATTAACACATCGATTCAATCTTTAAAAAGGAGCCGTGGCTCGATGTTTCAGATCTCTCTTCAAAATGAGGGCTAGTGCAAATGCGCATACACTTCCCATTCTGTCGAGTAGACGCCTGCCGGGGTTGAAAAACCGAGGTGTCCAAGCTTTCTGACCAAATTTTGAGCACAAGAGATCTCTATCCTTTTCTAACTTGAAAGCCGATGGGGTCACTGTCTCTTAATCTATCGGCAGTAAACGCCGACTGGCATTCGAGTATCAGATGTACTTGTGGGCTAGAACTATCAAATTGCCTTGTACACGAGGAGTGTTACACCAAGCTCAAGTTCAGAAGTGAGTAAAGTACACACCTACAGTGCAGAACACACAGTTTGAAAAGCCGTATAAAACTCGTAGGAGGACTTGGATAGGCAATGAGAAAAAAAAACTAAAAAAGAAAAGTATTTGCGACTTTCCGTTACAATTATAGACCAAATTGACTTTCAACATTGACGATTCAACATAAATTAAGACAACAAGACGGGAATTACTGTGGTCTTGACAATTTTTCATGTTACTTCTTTGTTATGACTCTTCCTTTTCTTCCTTTAGTTTTGATGGACAAATAAATTCGAATTATTTCCAAACGAATGCCACATCGTTCTAGAAGGACAATTGTCATTTTATAAGCGGAATTGCATTTCGCTGAGCGGAAAATCTTCCACTTTTCTCGAAATACTGAACGCATAAAGATGAATTGTTAGAAAGCAAAGAGAAGTACTACGTATTACAGTCACGGAAGATGTGGTATGGGAAAATCTTTGTCCAGACGTATGGTAGGAATCCCGTGTGGTTAACCTTATTTGGACGTACGTGCTTCGCAAAGTAGAGCTACTTTGGAAAGCATTAATACAAGCAAGAGTGCTATGTAAGAATCAAATGGAAGCAGTTTGGAAATTAAGAATCCGCGAACCGCCGTATTGCTTGCTAGGAATGGGAAAAAAACCGGAATCCTCGTTTTCGCTAATTGATACAAAACGTGACTTCAATTTGATTTGAAACAATAAAAACTCTCATCAGCTTTCTCGATAACTCTCCAAGCAATCTCGAATTGATTGTTTCAGAATCTGTAAGATCTTTCGTTTCAAACAATTTTCTCATATTCTTCGTTGTGACATTTTTCCCAGAATGAATCGGGTAAAGGTTAGAATCGAAAACATTGTCTGACATAATACGACTGTTTCTACTGATGATTGACTAAGCTTTCTTTTTCACGTGAGTATGTTGTGATTATTTCAATTTATTAGCAAAGCATCCCTATATAGAATTGCTATTATACAAGACAATCAAATCTGTTTAATTATAAAGTATCATTAGGACTAATATTTATTCTGTTTAATCATGTTCCGTCAAAAATGATGGAAAGCTCATGCAGTTTACTTGGACCATTTATGTGGTCATGGCCGAACAATATGTGCATTACAATTCATTCGGCTTCTGTCGAGATCCCAACGCGCCGGTAAAAATGCCCAAACATCTCATCGTGGGAGTAAACAACGGAACAACGCAAATACTGTTGAATTCTCCCCACGAAAGCAGCGGGATTTTGCTTGTGATAAGAGCCAGCCCCAAAAGAAGAATGCGCGCGTAGAGAGAGCGAGAGAGAGAGAGAGAGAGAGAGAGAGGGAAAGAGGGCGGATCAATGCGCGCCGGCGACGCCGCGTTTCATCACGGACGGACGGGGATTTGGAAACCCTCCACTTTCGCGAGCGTGCAATCACTCCTTCGCCATCGCTTCCATTTTTCCCAACTTTCGAGCGCGTCCGTGTTTACGGGTTAGGCACGCGATTAATGGGCAAGCTTGTGGCTTACGAAGGCTCGCTTTCCATACATCGTCTATTTTAGGAGTTCGCCTTACTTCGAGACCGATTGAATTTTGGTATCCGAAAAAACGTCAAGTCCAACAACTTCATGAAAACTAGGGATGAAGGCGTCTTTCTATAGGAGAATTATTTGCTAATTCACAAAAGCCTCATTTGCACCAATAAAAATTTATCGTTGAATTCACTTTACTCTCGGACAAAAAAATTGAATCTCTTTCAAATAGTACAATACAAATTCAATTTCAACGCTGTCCACCTCGATTTGTTACAATAAACGCATAATCACGCTGTTCGCAGTTTTAATTCGAGTATAATTGACGTGTGTAACTATGAGCAATCACTTATTAAGTACTATTCAACGTAAACGGAAGCTCTAACAATAACTCGTTTCCGCTCTCAACAATTATTTCCATCTCGTTTTTCCTTTATTCCCGACTCTTTGCATCTCGTTCTCTCAATTCTCTTTCGTTCCTCCATCCGCAGGGGCCCATCGAGATCAATCAACCGGTGCATCCGTGCATCGGTGCAAGCTCGGTTGGTCTATCGTGCAGAAAATTGTAGAGAATACCTCTTTATACATATATCAATTGGAATTTTACACTCTCTTTTTTGGGGTGGAAAAATCTGCAAGTTTTTCATCACTAGATACTATTTTTGACGCGATTTCTCATACTAGTAGCGTCGATGGTGCGTGACGGAATTTCTCCCGAGAATTTTCAGCCATCCTCATTTTTTGAGTGATCGATGAGCCCCTTTTCACGGGGTTCGTATTTTATTCTTTTGTAATTTTCCAGCCTGACAAGAATGTTCTAGAAATGAAAGCCTATTCGAATTTTGTTTCCGTTTTTTTTTGAGAATATCGTTCAATAAATGTGTCCGTAATATTGTATTCTACTTGTGGTTAAACAATTTGCTCACTCTTTCGTAAATTGCTTTTTCCGTACATGTTGCATAAGTTATCTGCAGATGCACCAGTACAAGTAAACGAGATCAATCGTCAGCCAAAAAATATCATTTTTATTCAAAATTACGAAACGTAGAAACGATCTAGTGAAATATTCAACGAACAGCCTTACGTGGAAGTAATTCATATTTCCGATTCAAATTATACTTTATTCAGAGAGGAGTCGCGATTCTATATTTGCAGATTCCTTTTGCCCGTCGTAACGGTACAGGCCCACGCGAATACCCTGTACCGATAGTCGCGAGATTACTCGAGAGTCTATATTCACTCGATGCGAGGGAGCTATAGGGTCAATCCGAGCGGGTCGCTCTCGGAGGAGCCTCGGCCAAATCTTTCCAAGCCAGTGGCACGCGCAAGTCCATGGCTGGCACGTTTTCAAGAACTCGGGCCAAAGGTGGGAGGGCCGCTTTGCCGCGGCAACTATGCGCGGCCTCTCACGGTCTAATCCGTTCCACGTGAGTCGCACAGCGGTTTCCGCTCCGTGGCTTACGGGGAACGCGCCCAAACGAGACCGCGCGCGCGGCCATGTGAGCCCCGCAACCATCTCACCGCTCCCCCCCCCCCCCCCCCCCCGACAATAGTTCCACTCGTGTGTTTTTGCGCGTTGGCGCGTATATATACCGTCAGGAACAGCCGAGTGTCGACGCAGAATCGCGGAAGAGTACTGCCAGATGTATAGCTGTGGCTGGGACTAGTGAACTGATGCAGCCTCACACACACACGGTGATCGCCAGCCCCGATCCGAGAGCTATTCGATGCTCGCGCGACACGCGTATTACTCTGGATTCTCTACGTTTCTCGCAGTGTCGCGTGTATCTCGCGTGAGCGATTATTTTTCCGCGGCCGCGTGCCAGCTGGCAGTGCCGCGTGCGCGTATCTTTATTTCGTTCAAATTTTAATCAGGGGCGGCACCCCGGCAGCGCGTGATAAATATTTTGACACGAGCTAACCCCGGCCGCGGCAGAGCGCGGAGTAATCTCGTGAAAACACAGCGCATTTGTTGATGGAAAAAGTTTAAATGGACGTGGTGCGCGCTGCGGTATTCGGGTACTTTCTTTGATTTATTTCATTCATTTCACGAGTGTTCGAGTAACCAAAGTGAGCTGGCGTCAATGCAAAGTGAAAGAACAGCGCTGAATTCGCACGAATACCATATCGAAATGGGATCTTCGTGGAACAATACTTTGCAATCGAGGTTCGTTAAAATGATTAAAGTCCAATGATTGGGAATAGTTCACAAAGCCTGATAAATCAATGTTTATCGAAGTTCAATTAATTTTCGAGTTTCGCAATCTCAACGAAAATTCCACATCGATGATATAGAAACTAATTTTATTATGAGAATTCTCGTATTTATTCTTCACGCTTTACATTCTATTAGGATTCGGATGATTTTAATTTCTCGAACATCCTTCGCATGCATGTTCCCCGGAAAATAAATCACTGCATTTGTTAGATAACTAGTCTAGGCTAGAGGGCCACTTAAACTTACAAGTTCTAATTGCAAAACGGCTTAGGGAACATACGAAATTTTCTTTCAAGTTTGAATTGAAATCTAAAAAAAATCTCGTACATTAATCAAGCCGTTTTCAATAATAAAAGATCGCACGATTGGGTGGCTATCATTCAAAATCGTATTATCGATTGATTATCAATTCAGCCTATTAACTCTGGACTATAAATCAGAAAATCGAACAGTATTTAATTTAAAATGAATGAACATATTTAATCATGAAAATGAATACATTATAATTCCAGGTGTTATTCACGGACCAAACCATCGCGCTTCCATTTCAGATTTCTCGCTCCTACAACATATCATCCCTTTGCCGCACCAAACGTGCGCTCGACAGGTTGCATAATTGAATTTCGTTTTTCGCTCAACTGTTATGTTCGTGAAAATGTACAAGTTTAATGAAATTTTCATAGGACTTGTTATATTCGACGTGATAGGGGGAGAAGTTGGAAGGGATATTGAATCCGACTTATTGATCCTATCCGGGACCCGATTAGATTATACACTAACCGACAGATAAACATTTTCGGATGAATCATTTTTCTCGTATCGCGGTCGGAACTTTAAGAATTTCAAGCACACGGAATATCCCTGACAGTATATAAGCATAGCTAAATTTTTCCACGAGCCGCAT
Source organism: Aphelinus certus (assembly GCA_020882725.1). NCBI lineage: Eukaryota > Metazoa > Arthropoda > Insecta > Hymenoptera > Aphelinidae > Aphelinus > Aphelinus certus. Next base: position 66,536,955 of record CM037084.1, on the reverse strand, counting down.
GTGAAATGGTCGTATTGCAATTTACGAGCCGAATCCAATAGCCCCCACTCATTTGTCGGTGCAGCCCTGACAAGTGGACGTAAAATGTATGCTAATAAAAGTGGAAAAACAACGGTGGGTTCGCGAGCCGGAGAATCTATCCAATTTCACTTGAAAGGCTACTCGACCTCGCGTGCGCACTGGAGATCGTGATTTTTCACTCGCTCAAACGCGGTGACTCGCGTTTTTACGAACCAGCGTATATTTCCACGGGCGCCCTCGTGGATCAATCTTCATCTGAGTTTCGTGGTTCCGAACTGGAGATTGAATTCACGCGAATATTAGGAAATTATGTTTACCAGCGTTGGTTTTTTTATTTGTGCTTTCATGGGAAATGAATAATAAGAATTTAGAATAATGCTCATATTTTCGTTCTCCAGCTCAATTTGTATGAATTCTGATAGATTCAAATAAGATGAGATATTCGGTATCATTTGATCAAATATTATAATTATTGATAGTTACGGTCATATTATATAAATATGAAATAGTTCTATCTGATTCTATTTTGGATTATAGCTACAGTGTAATTACATTCGAATAATCTCCGATTAAGGTGAAATGTGATTGCCATTACATTTGTGATTACACTTTGACATGAATTACATTTTTTGTAATATCATCTCTTAATAGTATCTGAAAATACACACACACATAAATACGTTTCTAATTTATTCATTCGATACAAAGTATGAATGTACATTGAAGTGGAATATACTTACAAGAGTGTGGTTGGTGACCAGGAGTGAAACGGAGTTATTGGAGGTATCGAGGAGAGCGAGGGAGCCATCGTCCGCTTGATAGACGAATTTATCGTGTGAGATCCAAGTTGGTGGGAGCCTGTGGGGAGTCAAGTCACCGTGGAGGCATTCCTCCAGAGTTAGACGACGTCCGCTCCAGTACAAAAGTTCGTCGACGTAGCTATTCCCCGGGAAAGCCAAGCACATACTTTAGCCTCGCGCCATAGTCGTTTTTTATATCACTCGTTATTTGATGCAGAAACCTCTATCGAGTTCACCGCATTTTTACGATTCGATTTCATACTCTATACAGCGAATAACCGGCGAATTCAAGCTACTGTACATTTGAATATAATAAATAGATTCGCTCTCGCGTTTTCATCAGAATATAAAATGTATCCGATCATGAATCACATATGTGCTTTAGAAAAAGTAAATAGTTCCTAAAGAAATGAATAACATTCGAAAAATATGAGAATCAAACTATTCATATGAAATTGTACCCGGGATTACCGAAAATTTTTTCAATGATAATGAATAAACTTCCTCTCAAGAGTTTCGTTATCAGGAAACCACTCTGAATTTGGGTCTCCGATCTTGCTGAAACTTTGTAAGATAGTTTATGATTACTCACATGAATAATATTGGCAATCATTCATTCTAACGTTTTGATTTCCCGGAAATATTTTCTAGCTAAAGAATGCATTCATGGAATTATCTACAAACGCACGTATAGACATGATTCTATGTTTAAAATCATCAATCATCAGTTAATATCTCAGACAAATCAAAATGTCAAGTCGAACGACCGCAAATACTACTTGTTTTGGTATCGAAAAACTACCTCCAAAAGTTTCAGTAGATTTGATCTCCTTGTCAGATTTGGATCATCAAAATTCTTTTTGAGAATACGTTTGTCAGAAATGTGATTGAAGTAATACTCACCCAAGTAAATGAATAGCAGTAACGATTCCGGCTATGATAATGCCAATGACCAATAAGGACAGAATGATACTCCGCCAATTGTGGCCTCCATCCGAGTAGCTTAAATCCTGTAAATAAGTGGAACAACCTCTAGTATTGCTTTCTCCCATTGCCACGTGCGATCACAAAATGCAGACAAGCACCAGAACCAAGTATCCCAAGATCGTTTGTACCAAACGTGCAAACTCTTGCTCTGTCTCTCTCGAGGCATTAAATTAACCAACTAATACATGACCAAACGACAACACAATACAACACGAAAAGGACAACAGAACGACGATTAATAGACGGGGGTAGAATCCCCGCCAATAAAACAGGCAGGTGCAAACGCTTTGCCTCTCGTATCGCGTGAGTTTACGGCGCGCAATGTGTCCGGCGCACGCATATATATCGTCCCATTGAAAGTCGATAGCCGCTCAACATGAACATCCGCATTATACCCTCTGTAGGGAAACGAAGCGCGCGCTCACCCTACCGAGGATAATCTCCAAGAAGCGAATGCTCTCGGCCGTCTTGAGTTTCGCGACGTGCGTATGGGATCGATGTCGGATCGGTTGGTCTGCAGATACAATAGCGCATCCAACGGAACTTCGCGGAGAAAGACGAGTCCAGTGCTGACCGAACCCTCGCGAGCTGGAATTATTTTTACATTCTGGCATGGCTCTAATGAAATTGCGCGCCGGCAAACCCGCCCGCGCGGTTGTGCAAGTTTACAGTATTGCGGTATGCGACGTGTGCTGCGAGCGGCACAGGCAAATTGTTGTTGTTGTTGCATTTTTCGGTTACCCCGGTCTTCGTGCTCCGTTGTTACTTCGAGCCCGGGAGTTAGCGTATAACTTGGCCACGATGATGACATTCCGCGATATACCAAACCGAGACAACACATTTGAATTTCTATCTTTTTGGATTTGCGAATCGACGCATTCCGATACGATACGGAGAGATTCATGTATATACTACATTTTTTTTTCTTTGCAAATACGTATATATGCTTTTGGTCTAAGTCCTATTTTTCATAGACTACCTTTTTTCGGCTGAACGAATACAATCTTGAATAAAAATGCCTTCTTCAAATCAACTCAAAATATATGGTAAAAAATGTCCAATCTTATCGTACATAATTCGTTGTTGGCTATTCTTGTTTTTATCGTTAATGTATTCTAACGTACGCTTTTCTGAAAAGAATCACCATTATAATTATGGCCTGAGGGTAGTGAAAGCACAAATGTATAATACTCGATCCTGTCCATCATTTTAAAGAATTGATTTGGCGAAGTTTCTAGATTAGATTGAAAATATACTATATCTATACTATCTATATCGTGTAGTGAGTTCAAGTGCGTCTTGTGCGCTGAAAGTTGTGTATTATCTGGGTCTTTTGTATCGTTCTCAATTAATTATTGACGAAGTGTGAAGAAATTATACAGAAACGTGTTGAACGTGTGTCAGATCGTTATAGATTTTTCCAAGTCTTTAGTCTAACCTCAATATTTCTTTTAACATTATTGTTACTCTTATTCGGGGGTGGCATTCCAGCTGATGGTGGTGGTGTTTTAGCTTTCGTTGGAATCGCCTGTTCAAAGTACCTTGTTCAAAACAATCGTATTGTAAATATCAGTGTGATGGTGTAGTTTCTATTACTAATATGGACTATCCCAACGGCAATTTTACTCTAAACTATGATTAAACTCTGTTATTGTAGTTTGTTACGGTCCAACGACTAAGTGTTCTAAACTAAAGACAATATTTCTATGAAATCTTTGCGTGGAATAATATTCAAGTCTACCTATAGTAGTTATCGTCGGACATTTTCGTTTAGTCCAGCGAGGCGCCCTGACTCCTAAATTTAACGTATTACCTAAAAAATTAGTACTGTGAGTTTAAGCAATGGGGGTAAAACGGATTTTCATTCAAAAGTGAGTATCCATCAGAGTTTGACTTTATTGAACTCACGATTTATGCAAGGGAAAATAACTATCCCATTCATGTATCACATAATGCCATGTAACGTGCAATAAACCACAGTGTTACGACATAATTAACTCCACAACAACCACAAATATATACACCTTCATTGTTCTAATGAGATAATTCAGCGTCTGAATGTTGCACGTATTGGTGGCTTTCCTCGTGAAAGTAACAGTGCGAGAGGAATCTGTCACTGAGAAAAACCAGAAAACATGTGTTGTTCGTCATATTGTGCGAGAATAGTAGTAACATCTATAATTCACAACAGTTTTACAATACACATTTCCTAATGCCTATACACATGAGCAGTCATTTTTTGCCTTTGAAACTTAAATTTCTAAGAACAATACCAATTTATCAACGGCTTTTTGATTCAATCGTAGGAGCCAGAAATAACCAACTTCAATCGCGACACTCGATAAGAATCGGACGAGTGTCATAAATCCTCCTCGGAGAGAAAAACACCCGGCACGAGGAGGGTTTTATGTATCAATTAACTCCTAGTCGAGTAATAAAGGATTATGACGCTCACGTGGGTGCAACGTGGCAGGGGGGACGGAGAAGTATACGACAGGAGAGAATTCGCGGGGCAGTAAAGAAGGCGAAACTCACGGATCGACGGCTGAATGCCAAACGAGTTCGGATCCAGCAGCCGCTCACGCGCCTGTCAACGTATACGAATATACAGTGACAAGAGACGATGAGAATGTTGCAGGCGGCCGCCTTTATATTAAGTATTCCACTCGAGTGCGACGTAAACGCGCTGGAGAAAATCGACGGGGGGAACGGGATAAAAGATGTCTCGATCGCGCTCCTCCTCATTACAGGGCTCTTTATCGCGGGGTTCTGGGGGGCCGCCGCGCTTTCTTTCAGCCAGAACCGCACGCGGGAGAAGCCGGCGATTCCTTTAACTTTGTTTTACGGGTTCCGGGGCCGTTATTCCGTGTGCCGGCGAGGGGGGAATTTATCGCGGAATTCGAGTACATAAATTTGTTCAATAACGTTTTATGAGTGGCGCGCGCGCGCGAGGAGCTAAACCCCCGTGAGTTATGTTGTTTTTCGCCTGCGCGCCGCGCCACACTTATATTCCCCGAGATTCAATTGATCGTGTAATCCTGAATTGCGGAGGCAATCAGCTCCACCTGATTCTTGTTTACTCGAAATAAACCTTCGTTAAAGCTCCCCGCGCGGCAACGATTTTCAGCCTGTGTTTCTGTATATACATATATACATACGTACACCGTGCGCCTCTTCCCAGTATAGTAATTCTCCAGCCGAGCTTCTCGGCTGTTATCCCGACTGGTTGGGGGGAGGAGGGGAATATTCCAAAATTGTATCAACCGAGCGAACGTGACCGAGAATACAGTGAAAATGTAACAATGTGCGCGGGACGAAGTTCGGTCGGGCGGGGGGGGGGGGGGGCAACTTTACGATCTAGCGCGAAAAATGAATAGAATCGTTACGGAATGTAAAACAGGAGCCGACAGGAAACTTCAATCGGTACCGCGTATACATATATATATATATGTATATACCGAGAGCTTTCGCGCGTGTCCCTCCCCTCCGAACAGATTGCACGGATGCGATTGAATGCACACGCGCACTTGTGTATATCTTTTTATTCTTATACGTATAGCCACGCCACGTATGTGTATAGATATAAGCGGTGTGTACGCGGGCACCGCAAAGAGCTTTCGTACATGGGAATACGGGGGTATTCATTTTAATACGAGCACCCGTATAAAAACTCGTTTGCGCCGCCAGACGCGAGCACTCGCACAAATATCCCCGAGAGTATCTAGTTAGTGCCGCGCACACAAGCACACACGGACACACGCGGTGGACGCGTTCGCATTTACACGGATAAACACACTCGCGTTGCGGCTAAGCAGTGGTTACGGTGCGACAAAAAGCCATTGCAAGTGGAATGAATATAATGAAATATACACGAATGTCTTTGAAGTTCATTGTTCACTGCAATGCGCTCGGGTGGTAACGATCCGCCGGACTGAGGAGCCGTCGAGGCGACTCGGTCGAGCCGTGCGGCCGACCTTCCTGTCGGTTGCAATAAAATTTAATAATCCAGAAGTAACGAGCGGCTCGAGTCGACGAATCGGATCGCAAGGACGGGCCGAGCGCGCAGGTGTCCAAGCAACCGGCTGGCATAGACACACGCACGACAGCTGCTAAAGCTCGAGGCTCGAGCTTCTTACCTCGTCGTAATAGTACGACGGTGGATTCTCCGTCGTGCCCATCATCTTCGAGCGGTGCGCTGGCGAGAAACAACCACTGCCGAAGAGGGGAGCTTATTCACTGCGACGTACCAGTGCTACGCAGAGGCGGCCCGACCGTAATTGAGTTACACCACTGTCGCGACTCTCCAGCGGACGGGCGACACGCGACCGAACGAGTTATCGCTTTACGTGCGAACCGGTGTTACGCGACTTTTGTTGCCGCTGCTGCTGCATCGGGCTGTGTGTGGTGCTGCTGACGACACGTCGAATTGGGAAATTTGAATTGGTTAACGCAACGTGGCGATCTTTGATCGATCAGAATGACGTTTCGTTTAAGGGGTAATATCCGGCAAATTTTTTTTTTCTTTTCATTTTTTTTTTATTGGCTTGAATCATGCTAAAACTATCCTAGAATCGAAATCTACAACTCCCAAGTACTGATCTAAACTCAAAATTCGTTTAAATCAATTTTTACTGAACAACTTTCGTATAAGATACATAGCATTTTAAAACTTTAAACGTGTTTTTCTCAAAACCATGTTTTCAAACTCGGCGAGCAGTAGAACTGAAAAAGTTTACATCTGATTAACTTGAAATTTTAACTGTAGCTTCTTCATTAGATTATCTAGTGAAGTACACACCATTTTAGCGATTGATTGATAAAAAAAAAAGTTATAAACAATTAAAGTCGACTTTTTTGGTCGAAAAAAAAAAATTTTTTTCAAACCGTCGCCATTTTGCGAAAAAAAATTCTAAAAAAATAATGATGTGTACTTCACTAGATAATCTAATGAAAAAGCTACAGTTAAAATTTCAATTCAATCGGATGTAAACTTTTTCAGTTCTACTGCTCGCCGCGGAAGAACTTTTTAAAAAAGCGGTTCACGGCAATTGCTGCACAGCCGCCATTTTGTAAAAAAACTAACAATAAAAAATTTTTTCCTATTCTCCAAGAGTTGCTTAATCCAATGACATATTAGTTATATACCTTAGATCTCAAATGTCGTTTAAAAAAAATCATGAAAAAAGCCTTGTTTTTTTGAGCATTTGCCGGATATTACCCCTTAATTGATCCTTCCTTAAAAAAGTGATGTGAAGCCTCGCTTCCGATGATTTGATTGGCTAAGACCAAACCATGAGACATGTAGTGTATAGAGTCAATATAGAGACTATAGGTAGAGTACAGACTACAGAGATGTCTCTATGGTATGGTTAGGTTAAGGTAGGAGACATTGGAGAAGGATCAAGTGCATCGTGCAGGCTCGCTCATCTGCATCCAGGCTAAACTGCAAATTCGAGCTTTTGGATCTACTTTTTGAAAGGATATCAGAAGCTGGATAAAAATGACACGCTCGTGTACGCCAGATATCTAAATGTATATATATACATTTCGAATAAAGACGCGCGAAGCGCGTTGAAAATGCACTAGTTTGTATATAATATGCATTTCGTTGTGAAACTAAACGAGGGGCAGTTTTGCATCCGGCTCGTCAACGGCGATGGAACTTTGCGAGATGGTTTCAGGCCACCCAGAAGGCCATGAGAACACTATATCTTTTACTTGTTTACGCTGATGTCTGCTTGGCTGTACACATATCACGTATTCGGTTGACTAGAAAGCACATCACAAAGTTTTATCGTGATTGTTTACCCGGAGGTGAAACTGTCTCTTATAGTAAGTGAACAATGTCACAGAAACATTACAATTTTCATCGTATACTTGGATTTAACTTTCATAAATGTTCTAATGTTACCGCGAAGTGTACCGTATCGAGCGACGCAAATTGTTTTCTACTTGGGGCAAATGTAATACTCGAAACCAAGATTTTCAAATTCCATGCTTTCGAGCACTACTTACCTTGGAATAATTGGAATCTAATTCGATTATAAGAAATATTCAAGAATACATTTTCAGTTATTCGCGGGTAAGAGTCGTGGTTGCGTGAAAATTAATTAAATCTGTACATCTCAAGTATACTATGGTAGAATTTTCGGAGCCCGATTTGTTGGTCTCGGGCATATTAAACTTTACCCAAAGTACTATAAGAATATTCAATAATAAAATCTAAGTATACGCCAGGTGAGTGTTTCCGTGACACTCTGGTTTAGTTTTAAAATGAAATGCATAGAAACCATATGGTTCCAGATACTTTTTTCGCGCAACTTTTTTCATCAAACTGAATGGGATTTTTTTCTCGCAAGTTTTTTTAAAAAAAATTTAGTACAGCACAGTTCGGTTCGAACGCAGCGTGGATCAACCAGAGTCGAAAATTCGGATGCAAATTTTCGGGACGCATATAACTCGAGGAGATGTTGGACATTCAGTCATCGGGAATTCACAGAGTGATTTAAATAAAAATAGCACAAGCGAAGAAATCGATATCAACTTAATTCATAGTCTATGACGTCAGCAAGGCTAAGTAATCACGTTTGTACGACCCTCCGTGAATGACCAACTTTTAACAAATAGTGTAAAGCCAGAACAAGTTAAACTACGAAGAGTTTTCTGTACGTTTTAGCCGATGACAACGAACGAGGGCTTGTAACGCTTCCGTCTCATTAAATTAGGTAACTTTACTGCTGTGGTGGCAGGGCGTTAATTAGCTTTGCCTATACTGCTTACAAACCCGCGACTATGTATTGCTACTTTTCCTCTCGAGGTATTCCTTCTAATTACGCAAGCGTAGGTAGGTAGATGTCGCCGAATATTAACATCGTATATCCACTGATATGACTTTCCACGTATAACCGAAAATTTTACTGCATTTTCGACTATCTTTTGATCCTCAAACCATCACACTTCTGCCTGTATTTGAGATGATAGTGGGAGGTACTAACTCATCTCGTAAAAGAGGAAAGAACGTTGGATAAAGCCTTACATCCCGCACGTGACAGAAGAGCTTATCGGATTTGCGTAGGCAAAGTTTTATAAAGGTAAATATTGTCTACGGCTATATACGTGTTGAAGGGGTTCTCAGATACGCTTGTTATTGCAATTGCAGAACATTCGCTCGGCGCTTTATCTTTGAGCGATCCACGGAAACGACTAAAAGATAAAGTACTTATGTAGGGTTTTCATGGATTCCGAGGAACGCTTGGATGAAGTTTTCAGTGAAACTAACCATTTTTCCACTTTCGGCCCGCTCGATTTATCTTGAACTGAGAGACTTTGAACCCTATATTGGTAGTTCGTTATTTCTACGTAGATATGTATTATATTATAGCAGAGCTGCAGTAAACTCCCGTTTTTCCAAGTTTTCTGATTAATGATCAGATTAGTTATCGAAAATTGAAGTGAAGTAAATCAGACTCTTCGCTTCTTTTCTTGAAAGTCGATACGTTTTCAAAAAAAATTTCCCGAAATGACAAATTTGAATTTTTGTCTAAAGAGAGAACAATTTATTAGGATTGATTAATTATCTCCCAGCTTCCACTTGCCGATTCAGTTCGAATACCGTTCTGTAATTTTGCAATTACATGAAGCAGTGAGTAATTAATATTTCTGTTACGAAATTATCGGAGGCCTTGGCACAGTCTAGTTTACGGCCTTAGGTATGAATTTGCTATTCAGTACAATACACGCATGTATACCAGCCCAGACTTACACTATCATTTATTCACCTCTGCTCATCGCGAGTTGTAACCCTCGAGATTCCTCTAAATTTGATTTGGAGAAACCTCATTTGCAATGCTGAACCCACCATGAATGATAGTTGAGAGTTGACTTGGAACTTGTTTTAACTAATTCATAGGTGTGACTTATACGGGTGCTTTTCTCTCAAATCAAGTTAGTCCAAGGATGATTTATGTCACCGTGAATTCATAATTCTGTAAACTCAGCCAATACAAGAGATATCTCTGCCACGAGAGTGATACCTTTCATTTGGTATTTTCATGAATTTGGAAATATTGATAGTTCTATTCGAATTAAATATCTCCTGTCATACAGTTTTGACTGTGAATAACATTGAATGTCCATGGAGATGTTGAAATAGTTTATGATACGTATGCTCTATGTCGAGTAGTTGCCGAGTGATGTTATAGAAATTTCGTAGGCTTAATTATAATTTTGGCTGTTATCTTGTGCAAAATGAATTGCACCGTACAAAATCTGTGTGCAGAGCTGAGATAAGGCTATTTTGAGAATGTTGCCCGGTGCGAGTTAATGAACTCTATTATGCACATCATACAATTCAGTGTAATTTGGCTGAGGATCGCGTTTGCCTATATACATACATTGCAATGAACTATTCTTCGTGCCTTATACGATGAGCCCAAAAACTTGTCTTGGCACATTTCACGAGTATTCGCTCTAGAATTGCACGAGTACGTACGTTTTTCGGGTCATTTGGCATCTTTCGAGAATTATATTATGCTTTTATTGCATAGACTTCTAATATATATACTAATTATATATACAGAAAATTTGATTTTGATAATTTGTGTGGAAAACTGTGATGGATACATTACATCTGAAAGCAGTTATCTAACTATTTTTAGAAACTGATAATTCAACTAAATATACTACCTCGGGTTTTCATGATTATTGGGAAGTGAATCTTTCTTGTCAGTAAGATTTCGCATCGAAACAAATAAGGGGATTAATTCTCTGTTTCCTGTATGATATGGAAAAATATAATTCACACAGGAACAACTCAGAATAAGAAACAAACAATATAACTTATATATTACTGTGATCGATGGACGGATTGTAATGATAGTAAGAATTGCACAATTGATGAAAATAATAAAGTTTTACTAATATTTTAGTAATTCAGCAGAAATTTACTATTTTTCAGTCATTAAATACTATTTTTATCATTGCAATTTGTATTGCTAAACGGTAGTTTTTCACTATTTTTAAGATTTAGTGTTTACAAATATATTTTGAACCCAGCGTAAAATTTACACTCTAAAAACTCGTTGAAATTTGAAAATTATTCAATTGCACATAATTATTGATTGACTTTCTGTTGTTCATGATCTTGAAACTTGTATTTTCCCCCGGCAGAAAATGTCATCGAGAAGACAGCGCGACAAATCTAATTCCAAGCGAGCAACTCTGCGAAAGATAAGAGAACTTCATCATAGAAACTCTTGATTCCATATAACCTCGCTCGAATTGAAACGATCAATGTTCTCAGTCAAAGGTTGAACGCGCGTGTCGAGCATAATCATTACGATTCCTTCCATCGCACTCAGAGTAAAAGTAACGGGAGACGCGAGAGACGGAGATGACAGGGACGACATAAATAAGGTGCACTCGAGCTGAATTGGATTACCTCCTGGTTGGACTTGGAATCGCCGCCGACCTGTACGGTCTCGTCGGGTGGCAACCGCCACGAGTTCCTCTCGACGTTGACGCTGGCGTTCATAGTAGCTGGCCCGGGTCGGCCCGGCCAGCCCACCCAACGGCTCGGTCAAGCTCAGGCCCCTATGAGCTCGAGCTGCCGGCCGCCATCAGACCCCGCCCGAGCTCCCGCATCTGAAACAAAATATGCTTGTTCAAGCAAGGCTCCAATAGTAATCTAAATATAATAAGGAATCCTATTATTTGTTTGCGCATACGTATATGATGAGAATCACACATTTTGTGTATTGGAGATCAAGGATCATTTTTATCTGTTTCGAAAAATACAATGAGCAATATATATGCATGAATGGTGATTTCCACACGAGTGAGCGAGCTAAGAAAAAAGTAAAATCTGGTACTATGCATTAAATTTGCTGCCGTACCTACTTTTTCATTTTTAAACGAGATTTCGCAAACGATTTGTGAGCATGATAAACTGTAAATAGAATTTTCCTCTACGCAAAAGTTAGGGGCACAACGAAATATATTGGGTAAGTTTAAAAACGAAACAAACTTATTTATCGTAGATAATGTCTCATGTTTAGTTTCTGATGCACATCATCAAATTTATAAATACGAACGGTCAAAACTCCGTTCGTGTTCCGTTGCACTCCGTTCAACTACTTTAAAGATTTCCAATACCCCTTCAGTTTTTTTCGGATAAAACGATTTCGGAATAAAACGTACATATTATATTTATCAGCAATACTTTTACGATAGATGAGATGGGTACGCGTCTGTGGTGGTCAATCAATCACTCAAAGTTCTCGGCTAAAACGAAAAACGATTGACCAACCATATGAACAACATCGCGTAATTAATTTCTGCCATTTTTAAGATTCGAGAGAAAAAAAGTCCGACCAAGGAAAAAGTAAATACGACTCGCTAACCGAATGAAAATAACTTCGCAAAAAGCTGCCGGAACCTAATCCCAGCTGCAAAAACCAAACCAAAAGAAAAAAGAAAAGAAGAAGTTCCCGCCAACCAGAAAAAACTGGAGTATAGCAAGCGGGGGAGAAAAAAACGATCGGTCTGTAATATCCGCGAGCGTTCACGATCGGCTTCTCTCCCCACCGGCTGCGCCCCCCGAGGAATTCGACGATTCGATCCGAGTTAGCCGATAGCTTTATGTAAATTTATTTTTACACATTCGCTGCGAACAAAGTTGCACGAGCGTGTGTAGCAACGCTCCCGTGGGAATCAGCGATGCGCGCACACCTCTTGCGAGCTCGAGTTCTCGAGCAATTAATAGGATTCCGGCCCAGTGGTTAATGCGCAAGCTTATCTCGTGTAATCTGCTAATCTGATTGCATGCATTGAATTCTTCGTTGATTTTTCAAAACCTATATTGATTATTCAATGAACGCCTGAGCAAATGGATATTGTTACTGGTATAGTGTCTGCAGAAAAGCCAATTCCCTATACTGATGAAAAAGTTTCATTTCACATTCATTGATTTTAAATATAAGATTATTCCTCCATCAGAGGAGTAATGATTCGCATGAGATTAGCTACGCGAATATCAAAATGTTGATTCCAGTCGTTCACCGAATCATATTTCCTACCAAAAATCTCTACCCAATATACAATACTGATTTACATCAGTCTAGTGGACGAAATTCGGGAACTGATTGGAAGTATCAACGTCTTGGTAACCCGGATTCCGCCGGCTTTACGTAAGCCTCATTATTGCTAATTGAGGGTCCGAACGGTTTGCCAATTTTTCGCCACGTAGCGCTGCATCCGAATGACGTCAGTAGTTTGGCGTTACGTCAGACCGCGGGAAGGGGCCGGGGGCCGAGAAATCGGGCTCTCTCTCTCGGATTCGGAAATAAGGTCAACCACCTTGGCGGGTAGAAACGCCGCTCGTCCATTGTCGTCGTTATACCGTCGTGCACGCTCGAGCACGGTGCTTCTGCTTATTAATCTACTTTATGGATGCGGATCTGTTTGGGCAGTTAGCCCTGGTGAGCGATGCGAATCTCCCAATGGATTTCGGTTGCTTTGTGTGAGCTTTCACGGGGTCCGGATCTTGTGACAGATTACTTGTTAACTTCGTAACCGACGAGAAGTTACGCTTGATACTTGGTTGTTCGTTCTATGAAATGTGTATCATTCTCTGGAGAAAGTTTATGTCCTCAACTTTGTGACTACATCGATACCTTGAGTATTCTCTGGTGTTGATCAAGCATATGAGCTTTTATTACGATTTAAAAACAAAAATCACAAAATAAAGCTTGAATTTTTTTATACTTTTTCTTTCCTTACAAACTACATATTATTAGTTTACGACTATATTCTTTCTAAATGAATGATATTGGATATTTTAAGTTTTGCACTCTTTAATCCTGATGATATGTTATAAATTATTATCTATTTCACATTCAAGTATGCGTTAAATTTTATTTCACTGTGGTTGTTGTCTTTGTAAATATGGTTTTATGAATTTCAAAGTTATAAGTCAAGCCAAAGAAAATAATTTTCGAACCTAAAGATGTAAATGTGATAGTTAAAAAAAATATATAAATAAAGCTTAACCGTGAATGAATTCTTGGGCGAATTGATATATTTATTGATTCTATCCTATGAAATATTCAATACTGCTGATAACATCAAAGATTGAACTGCGGATATACTGCCAAAGTACATACTAGGCCATTGATAAATTTTCATTGGAAATATTTAGCTCTCGCGGTGATCCAGATAAACGGATAATAATATGGAGCTTAAATCATTTTTCTCGATAAATTGTAATTTAGAGAACTATTCCGAAAGGAATGTGGTGTATTAAACCTGTTCAAAGCGGTTATTGGAAAACATATAACTCAAACAAGTATTCATTCATTTTAATTCGGCTTCAAATTCCTGAATCAATTACTAGAGAATTTGCGCTCAATTAGTATATAAATTCACCATGTTATTGTAAATAATAATAATTCGTTTTGAACCTTTTCGAATACATATATAATTTCAAAATCATGATAGTGTCAGTGGGTATGACAGTGGAATAGTTTTGAAAATTTCTTTGAATTATGCATAGCTCCAATATTCCAACAAGTTGAATAGAACATTCGAAAAAAAAATTTCACCAAGATGAGAGTATTATTTCGTCTTTGTTGAGGGTGAGATCGCAGGAAAGAGTATCTCCAGGGCTGTTGCCGAGGCGGGATGCGGCTCTAGCAGTGGCGGTGCATTCGCGGACGATTAACGGCAAATTATCCGGTGGGCCGGATCAGGTCGTGCATGAAAGGTGTCTCTGATTCTCCCCTTCTACGCTCTATTCATTGGCCAAGCCATTGACTCGAACAATGACGACTTGCCAGGATAGTCAGTCCGAACCGACAGGCAGTAGAACAAAGGTGCCCAGAGCGACCTCGAGGTTTCAATCATTTGCCGTCTAAGGAAGGTACCGTTTCGAAAAACTGGGAGACGAGTAGGTACAGACGATCATCACTCTTGAGAAAAATTCAGAAACTCAGAGACACATAGAGAATTTTTCGTTTATACGAGTGATAATATGAATACCTGGAAATCTAAGACATTATAGCTTGATTGAGACTCGATCTTATAGAGAGTTTTGATCGACTTTTATGCGGTGTGACATAAAAAGATATCTGTTGGGACATTTGATTAGATCCTAAATTGAAGCAATTTCCTATATTGCAGAATAAAATTTAAAAATGCGCGGATATATAGTGCCGGAGGCGCAATTGAATTTAGCCAGTTTCACTGTATTTCAAAAGAACCAAGGAAGTTTAAATCTCACCGGCTCGCCGTGCAACACTAATCAATGGCTTGTTACTTTTCCTTTTGCTTTTCACCCTGGCCAACTGGCCATTCTCACAGTCCGAGCAATTTCTTCGGCACTAAAAAAAAGGCGCATCTTTCAGTTTCAGAATCACCCATAGACAGATTATCCAAACGGCAGTAGTCTGGAGCAGGAAAAAAAAGAGAAACGCCGAGACATCGGGGAGCAAGCTTGCAAATCGATGGGCTCGTTGTACTCTCCGCCCCCTCGGCTGCCGGCGAAGATTAAGGAGCATTTCGCTGGGGCATCGTGGGAGAAAGGAACGATCCGAGGATGCGAGTCACGCCGGAGGATGCCAGCAGCTCTATTCCGGGCTGCATCTTTCTCTCGCTCTCCCTCAGCTCCTTCCTGGCTCCCAAAAGAGGGAGAGAGAGAGAGGAATAGACAGATAAATAACGCTACGGGCCGAGTGCACGCCTCGCCGGATACGCGCAGCCTTGATTTTTGCATCCTCGCCAGGGCGGTACTTCCAGATGGTTTTTTCCCTCGGCCTATATATAGGGAGCGGGCCAAATAAATATGCTCGTGTTTATAGCGGAGTACTTTTTAAATGCGCCGCTCGGAGAATCGGATCGCGGCCTCCCAGCTTCTGCCCCGGTTATTTATCGATAGACGAATGGCTTTCTCGCGGATCTTCCGGCCACGTGGCGTGTACTTTTTGCGATAACCGAAGAGGCAATTTCTCATCATTTTTTCTCCAATACATATAATTGGACGTTTCTATTGCCGGTAAATCCAATGGTTGCCTCACGGACTCGATTGATTCGAGTTAGAACGTTCGCAAATGTAATCGTACCCGTTACTCGTCTTCTTTTACGCGTACGATTATATGGATTTGATGAAAGTCCACCGGGAGGAGAAAATATGCCAAACATTCACTTGCTCAGAGTCTTCGTCAGTTGATAAAATGCCATCGCGTTTTTGATTTTATGGATCACTCGTGGCCACAACAAGCGAAAAAGTGTAAGGGGAATCCCATGTAAACAGAAGATGAATTTTTAAGGTTGGTGAAACGCTCGGTCTCCATTTTCATGCTTGTTTTTTCATAAATAAGAGGCCTCCAAGACGTTTACGTCACTAAATCGTCGGATAGCTGGCTCGGGACCAAGACGCGAAATAGAATCCCAAAAGACAAAATAGAATATGCACTGAGATTTTAATACATTCCGCCGCACTATAAAGCCGTGTCATTCCTGCTTAACATCGATGTTTGCTTAGAATTTATAGCCACGATAAATACGCTGTGGTCGTTTTTGGGCTATATTAAGACGCGTGTTTGGAATCAAATCACAACTTCATCAACCAATATCGGTTTTTATTTTACTTTCAAAACGAATACCATCGTTTCATTTCTCTGGAAATTAATCCCGTCAATCAAACCAAAACGTCAATAAAAAGTCTTCGGAATAAACATTGAATTACAATAAACGAAGTAGAATAATCCGAGTTGAGATATGGCTCTTGTACTACGCACTAAACAAAATGTCACGCCTAGGTGTTCTGAGCGGCTACATTTTGAGTTGAGGAAAGTGCAAAATCGGAGGAAAGAACGCGAGTCGCTTCATCACGCACGCACAGGTATACCAGGTAGAAACTCGCAAGAATAACGAACGATTGTGCCATTAGAAACGAGACGGTATTGCAAGACTCCTGGGGAAGAGGGTGAATTGTCAGAATTATCAAACATGAAAAAGACAGCGGAGGAAGGGGAGTCAAGAGACTCTCTGGCTTCATCTCGATACAAATGTCAGTTCGTGAACTGCTCTCTGGGATCTCGTTAGGGCCGGGGCGATGTTAAACATGGACTGTGAGCGCGTAATCGGCTGGATAATAAGCAGGGCGCGAGACAAGAGCTGAACATAGGATTTGCGATTACACCCTACATTGAGCGAGAATAAATTCAATCCGGCAGTGCTCTTCTTGTTCGGCTTTGGGGCATATAATGCATCCGGCCCTTTCCATTCGAGCGGATAATTCTATGATCTCGTATGCCTCTCGAGAATACATGTAACTTTTGCCGAACTCGATGATTTTTCAATGATACCGGAATACATACCATTGCCGTTTGTTCTGAAATTTGAATATCTCGTGAAGTGAAGCTCGACGAATACAAATTTTTCGAGATTAACGGTTTATTGTTAACTAATGGAAAGGAGGAAAATATATTTATACAACGGGACGAGGCCAGGCAATTGGAATACGGAAAAAGTTTGCGCAAGCCGAAATGGCCTAGATGGGCGAGGTGCATGCACTATTTTTCATCTCCAGCCGGAGAAAAGGGTCATCTTTCGTATACACCAGAGAGGAAAAGTGTAGCACTGGCCATTTGGGAAACAGAAGAATATAATCCTATTCAAGTATTCAAGCACAATTAATAACACAGTGGACACTTGGCGCTCAGGCTTTTTTTACCTTTTGTGCACAAGCGTAATCTACCAACAGTCAAACTTCCAGCGTATTCCCGAATGCTTTTCGAGAAAGCCCGATACTTTGAATTCTGCCGTTCTTCCCATCACACACGCGAAAAAGTATATTTCGCGCATCCTGAGGAAATCTCGTATGCATCGGTGCCACGGCGGTATATAGGTAATAAGAGAGAATATATATATCTATCGAGCGACGAGCGCCCGCGGCGTATGCTGATCGCAGCCGGGAGCAGAAACCGCGAGCGCGCGTATAGGAAATTGTGCTAGTTTATTGTGAGGGGCGCGGAGAGAACGTTGCCACTCTCATTCCAACCCTCTCTCGCTCTCCGCATCTATCCTTGTCGCGATATTTTTTCTCAGCTCCTATCTCTCGCCGGATAAAATGGGATTGCTTATTTATATGCCTATCGCGCGTCTCGGCGAGAGCCGACACCTTCGCGCCTGGATCCTCGAAAATTAGCCTCGTTCAATCATACCGAGATAACAGGATGAATCGATGGTAAACGCGGAAAACTCACGCGCGCGCCTGTGTTTTTCCAATACACACTCGCGAGATTTATGATTCTCGCCGAAGGAGGGGGTGTCGGATTTTGGCTTGATTCTCGGCGATCGCCCCCCTGGTTGGAAATAAATTATTCACATCTAGAGTGCGCTCTCTCGCTCGCTTTGATGTCTTTCCAATTAAGAAAAGTTTCCCGTGTGTCCACATTGGCAGAACGGACGTGATTTGGGCAAACCAATCGATGTAGTGCAATCGGTTACCTAAGCCAAACAATGCCGCGATCAAATTAGGATAAGAGAGTCAATTACCGCGCGCTTTAGATTGCTTAGCCTGATTACATTCATCCTGCTCTATTTGGTCGCCAAAAATGGAGTAACGATTCGATAAGCTGAGATCGCGCGTTTGAGCGAGAATCCCCTCAAAGGATTCGAAACGAGCCCAGTTTGATCTTGCGAAAAGTAAATTGTCTTTTTGAATTCGTAGATGAAATCTCTCGACAAAGGAAACTCGAGTCGTGCAATCTCAAATTACTTATTTCTGTAAAACTCGGTAGGAAAAGTAAGGAGAGTCCCTCTCGTCGTGATATCGACGAATCAGGGCACTCCAAAGACGAAATAATAACTCCTCGCGATAGAAATTCGTCGAAGAGCTATACATTCTATTACGAATACCCGAGTATCTTTCACTCGCCGCGCTTCTATCTATGAATAATAAAAAAGCTATCAGTTGGCCGAGTACGACGTTGAATTTATGAGCGTTGAATAGCATAGGCTAATCGATCAGTATCCCCATGCGATAGCGGCACACGCCCGTTTGAATTTCAAATCCAATAAAATTCAAACCTTGCAAATTCGGCGCGAGCTTGCACTCGCGGGACAAGCGGGGGGAAAAAGGCGCGCAACTAGCTAGAAACGGAGCGACCATCCATCAGAGCGAGAAGTAGCATCGGTGCCGTAAAGCACGGACTCTCCGTAAAAATTCAACTTCGCGGCCCGTTTTATTCGCCGCGCACGACCCCACCCGTTGTTACGACTCCGCCCGTACATGTATATATATATATACAGGGCTCGGTCCTCAACCTTGTTCCTCGCACAGACTTCTTCGCCAAGCATCGATACGTCGAGTCGGTCTGCTCGCGCTCGATACACATTCGTGCTGTACGGCTAAAAATGCCGGAGAGAAAAGGAGAAATGGAGAAAGAGAGATGGGAAAAGGGGAGGGGAGAGAAGCATCTTTAAAATTGGGGAAGGCCAGTGGCCCGCTGCCAAGTTGCGCGGTATATGCGCATTCATGCGCGTTCTTGTGTTTTCGGGGATTCGCGCACAAGCAGCCGTGATGGATCCGCCTAGCCGACTCGATTCGAGTAACCCGGCCGATTTTTCATACGGGGCCGGGCCAAGATTGCCGAAACTCGGGAAAGTCGAGTGCGAAAGTCAGCCGAAGCGTGTATATAAGACGCAACTCCTCGAAACTGATGTAGTTTTTATGCCGCGTTTCACACCGAGCTTAACGGTAAGACTAAACTTGCGCTTTGGGACTACGTCGCGTTGCTACGCGAGAACGTGACATCGTACGAATATCAACGCGGGAACCATATTATGTAGATCGCATGTTCGCATGCGCGGGTGCGAGTCAGGTTTTATATTGTACGTCATTTTTATACCATGATAAATTGAAATTATATCAGGCGAATTGATTCCAGGAACCTACTTAGTTTACTGAATCATTGAGTTCTCATGTATCCAGTCAATGATTTCACTCATTAGAACTCAAATAAAGTGTGATTGTTATCCAAAAGACTACTAAAAAGACGTTATACTTGTCGTGTGAAATAATATATGCAGTCGAGTGTCTATTCTTCAAAGTTGTTTGAGACATTACATAGTATTATTTATTTGTCGTCTTACGCTTAACTAAGGATTCGAGAGTAAAATTTAATTTGATTTTCGTTAAGCTTCTAAAAATAATCGTTGAGTATTCTCTCGTTTCTCAATTTGACGGTAACTACGGGAAATTTAGAGAGCGAAGACTTTTGTATAGATACATATATGTATACTCAAAATTGCTGCGACTCTCTTTTTGTTAAATCGACAACAAAAAGAAAATACGCGTTGATTATGTCAAATACGAGTTTGCATAAAAATTGTATGCAAGTTCTGTATATTATGATGATAAGTAGCACACGCGTCTACGTACATTCAGGACATTCGTATTCTTGTTCCTTCATAATTATGGAAATTAATTCTGTTTTAAAATTCAAGTCACTCGCGGTACTTCTTCAACGCACTATAGGCCCTTCAGTTACAGAGTATTACAAAGTATTAGGTGGAGTTTTCGCGACTTCTTAATATATACGTGCTCGTCGTGTACACCTGTAGATATGATTTTCTTTCATGCTAAATTGCGGACTCCGATCCGAGTCATACACAGTCTCGCTCCTTTCATTGCTTAAGACGGCAATTTTTATAACGAAGCAGCTTTTTAAAGACGATCGTGCCAGATAGGAACAATAGGTCGTTTGTTCCTTCTACGATTCTACGTGAAACTCGAAGTCGCGTAACGCTATACGTATCTGTTGAGTAATCTAATTAACTCCCTTGCCTCGTCCCTTTATTCGCGCGTCTTTTTTTACAAAATCTTGTAAAGAATTCTCTCATTAAATTCATAATCTGTTGAGAGTGACTAACTCTCGTTTAATCCCTTACACGCTGAAACTACGAACTTCTCTTGCTAACATTTACAGCGAGCTTCATCGTTAAATCTCTCGGTAGCAGCGACTACTCGCCGGGGCTCCATCTCACGTCGCGAAAATTCCAAATCCTGCTCACCTCCTCTCGCTCTCGCTCTGTATCCGACTCTGCGCGGGAGTGGTGCGTTTTATCGCGACGTTTAATCGGGCTAAAAGGCCGGGGGGCTAACAAAGAAATCCCTTGGCCGGTGCAGTATCGATCGGAGGATTACAGCCGGGGGACAGGCGTGACAGGCGTGTAGGTACCCGAGGATTTTAGTCGTCGACACGCCGAAATCTGCGGTTGCGAGCCATGTGCACAAGTCCACCGTTGTCTGCCGCCGTATGTACGTGAGCCCGCGGTTTCACAACGTTTGTGACACTCCAACTGCTCTGTTCGCAACTGACAGTTTTCAACGGGGATTCTGCCCCGAGAGCTTGGTAATTGGTCAATTAATATTGTTTATACGGTTTTCCGGTAGTTTTAGAAATAATAAATCGTCTCATTTTTTATAATATAATCAATTATCTAATCATTATTAATAATTCGTCCACAAAGAGATCTAAATATTACGTTTGTATTCTCTCGAAATATTTAGTAGAAGTTGCTATGAAGATGATAATGACACGAAGAATCTCGCATCACGATGGGAATATGAATTCTTCTCTCACTCCAGCTTCCTTTTAGTAATATAACTATAGTTAAATGAATTCTCGATGCACTTTCTGTGCTGTGCTCCGTATATTGATTGTAAAAACCGCAAGAGAACTAGCAGACCTTTTAAATAATTAATGCTTCATATTTCGATATGAAGGAGCAAGTTTTATCCATTTAAAATTTCAACAAAACAGATTTTTGTATTTATTACAATTCTTTTGCTTTTTTCTTTCATTTTATAATTAAATAATGCGCTATTCATCTCGCCATCATCTCTTATTTTTTAAAAATTTAAAAAACACAATGGTCCAATTATCCAACTTTGATAAAGCGTAGCTTGTAATGATTTGACGTAACTTTTATGTAAATCTTTTGTTAACAGTCTCGAGTACTGACATGGTACGAATGCTTTTGAATGAGGCGTCAGATCCACTGATTCGTTGTAGGTGACCCAAACTGTTCCCACAATGGTTGAAAAACGAAAAGTTATGTATTCTTTTCGGATTAAAAATGCACAAGCTTGTATTCACATTCAAATGTAAAATTTAAATTCCGAGAGAATTTTGAGAGAGAGAGAAAAAATCCCCCCCCGGTGGGATTTGAATCCACCGTCTGATCCTGTATTTCATACTGTTGCGTGCAGGCCGTAGTCTCGAATTTTACCAGAGGACCATTTCTTCTGTCTTTCTCAAAATTTCATTAGAATTAGAATTTGGAATTTGAATATGAGTAAAAATGTACAAGTGACCTTTTGCAGAAAAATGGAATGATCAATAGTTAGTAGAGATCAATTGAGTTGATGATAGTAATGAATGTACGAGTACAAAATAGGTAAAAGGCTTAAAGTTACAGGAAGTACTTAACTCTTTAATAGCAACCTTATTGACGTAATGTTTCAAGAAACTCATGCAAACGTTGTTGAGAAATTTTAAAATTCAATATCGGGGGTCTGAGTATAAGACAGAGAAAATGGTTTTCTTGACTGAAGATATGTTGGAACGAATGGTATGGGTTCATCTAATCCATAATGTTTATGTAGATAAGTTTGAATAGAGACAAGAGTCTTGGTTATATTGGTCCTCATCAAGAAATGATAAAAAGTATCAGTTATTTATAGAAATAAATTTACTCATGTAGTTCAGAAATATAAAGAAAGAGATGGTGATTTCCAACTAAAATCATCAGGACTTTAAAAACATTCTGTGTAGACTGAACTAGAGAATAAGAATCTAATTATTATCACGCGAGCAACCAAATTATGGAATCGCAACCAAACCCTTCCTTACAATTTCTTAATAATCATTATCATTCATGCAGAACTATCATAATTATTTTTCTTGGTACTTTAGAAAAAAGCGGGTCCCATGCGATCTTGACGAGATATAATGTATCCGCATCATCCCAGTTAGACCTAAAAAGATAGCTCAAAAGTATATCACTTTTCCAGTACTTCACTCGAATCTTCGCGAGTTCAAGAACCATCATGTAGTCGTGGTGGCCCCCTCCGCCCAGCATCTTATGCATTTGACACGGCACTCATCGTAGCTGGCAAGAGCTCTCCCACCCGGAGTGCTACTCGTCAGCCCCATTGCTGGCTCCGTTTCAATTCGAGCCGAGTAACAAAACAAGGGGTGATAAAAAACGCATCAATAACCCGATTGAGACCGTATTTTTATCTGAAATTCAGCGAGCACCATCAGGTAGTTATGTTTAACTGCGCCGACAGATGCACGCGTTATAAAGTGTGTCGCAGGAGAAGTTCGTAAAAATGTCGCCGCGTGATCAGCTCCAATAAAACAGGAGTTACAGAACATCCCCAGAGCTCATTGATTTTCATCCGAGTCACGCGCGTGTCCACGGGTTTATTGGGCCCACCTCCTGATCACTGATAGTGGGTCGTAAAAAGTTCTGTACCTCACTGGTTCTTATCGCACACGCGTTAAAATT
Organism: Aphelinus certus; assembly: GCA_020882725.1. Lineage (NCBI taxonomy): Eukaryota > Metazoa > Arthropoda > Insecta > Hymenoptera > Aphelinidae > Aphelinus > Aphelinus certus. Next base: position 66,513,568 of record CM037084.1, on the reverse strand, counting down.
ATTCCAGTGGAGAGAGAGAGACACCTCCGATTCACCTGAATTTCGGCTCGTATCAGTATGTATTCAGTACCACGCCCGATTTTACTGTTCTCTAAGAACTCGCAAAGAAAAGAAAAATATAATTAAATTAAGCTGATAGAAATGTGATTCAGGGATAAAGATTCTATACTAGCTTTTCGAATCGCTTATACCCTAAATTGAAAAGAGTCTTATCTGTATTGTGATTATATTTCTGTCGAGTCTTTTCTTTAGTAAAGGATTTTTTCACGTTTTGCTTTCTCAAAGAGGAAGCTTCGCGATAGGGCAAAAATTGAACTTACTAATCAGAATTCCGCATCTTTTCCTAATGTCAAAACGTCGAATCCCAAAAGTGTTTAATGTCTCTTAAAAGAATTAATAGTATGATCTTCCTAAAATTTTGCGCACGAGTCATTGTCAGCAAACTTTTCTAGGGGAAAGAATAAATTAACGTAAGTGCCATTTCTAGTAATTCTAATGGCAAACGATACAAAATCTTCGTTACTCCCATAGCTATACGGTTTATTTACATCTCTAACAATTAATACTAATGGAATCAGTTAAGGTTTATTTACAGTATTTATTAGGGCAAATAATACAGCATCTTTATATTTTATCGTAGTGATCGCTGTTTACTTGAGAGAAAGAAATTTGAACGCAAAGAGCACTGAATCATGAGATGAAGTATTTACGTCTATTTTCGTTACTTTTAATAAGTATCAATGCATTAAATAGAAAACCGCTGCAGAATCTGTTAAACTCATCATTAATTAATTAAGTTAAAGACTCTTAGCGAAAACATGATGCTAATGCACTTGGCAGCGGTTTTTTTTAATTGAATCGTATCTCACCTTTCATCCCTTACCGATGAATTTTGATCCATTTTTATTGCTGAGGCATGTTTTCATAAAATTCATCGAAGAATTTGTTTTATATGCGAGTCATAGTACGTTTTAGTAGTCAGTAGAGTAGTCACACGAGTATGCCCAAAAGCATTCATTATGAAATTAGAATGACGTAAATAAATTCATGACAAGACAAATGAAGGAAATGCTCTTTCCTAACGAGGTACAGACTAAGAATGAGACTAAAGTACATTACGCGCCTAGCGTGGTGAGGCTCTTTGACATCGATCGACAATTTGCGACACGGGCGAAGGATATTCGAAAGCCTTAGGAAGCGTAGTGCGTACAGAACTTTACATTCCAGTAAGCCACGTGCAGGTAGGTTCTCTAAGGGCAAGAGGCGTAGATTCGTTTCTTGAATTAACTACCAAAAGTAAGTCTTTTAACAACTGCTCTTCAATCGATGAACTTTTGAAAACATTGACAAGGAAAAATTCGCGGATAAGTTTCGTGTCAATGATTCATTATAGCGCAGAGTATACATGTTATCAATCGTACGCCCATTGCCATTTGCCACTCGACAGATGAAATTGTTCAATGTCCGGACCAGAGAACTTCCATTTCTGAAACAAAACTCGGGAAGAAAATACAAGATAGAGTTTATGTCCGTCTACACGCTGCGCCGGGGGATATAGATGCCTCATCTCTCGATAAAATTCAATACCCATCGTGTCTCTTATCCTTGCACTCTCGGCTCCGTCCCTCATTTATCATCGGCATGCGTCGGAGGAATCCGCGTCTAGGTGCGCTACCGCGCCACGGCTTCTATTCTTTCATTTCCCCGTGAACGGGCTGACCTCGATTTATTATTGTTCCTGTCGGCCGGTCATCGTGGGGGAAAAAAAAGTACGAAGAATAATGGAATAGACGTCACTCTGTGGCAAGACAAAAACGGGAGCAATCAGCGCGGAAGAAATCTCACTTAATTGCGCGACTTGGCGCTATATACCAACGTGCACCGGCTGATCGGTCCACGGGGAATTGAAAGCCAGGAATTAACAGTGCGCAGAGAGAAATTTCGTGACTTTTGCCTCAACGTGATGAGGCGGTTATGATTTTCCCGATCGTGTGATGTCGATTTGTATTGTGCGACTTTAGATTTCTATGTGGCATGCTGATTAAATGTCATGATAATGAAAACCTTCTTTTTCGAAGTTTCTGATTTTCATCAGATTTTTGGTCAATTATTCAACAGTAAATTCGATTGTGATGAATTTTGAGCTTCTTTTCTGAGACTTAGGAATCTTATTCAGAGTTTTCAAATACTATTCTATGGAATAAAGTCAGATCAAATATTAAAAGCAGGTAAGTCTCGTGGTTTTCCATCCCTTACTTTGAGATTTTCCAAAGGTTGCGAGTTTATCTTAAAAGTATATTATACAATATTTATTGACAGTTACAATTAAAAATCAACCTGCAACAATCTCTCTTTTGCTTAGATAATATTGTATCCATATAGTGATACTCTTCACAAATGATTTCCTGATCGGCTTCAATTAGATAAGTCTATTTCAAAAAGGTTATGAATAAAAAAGCCACATCCAAATCTTTGTAATCTTTAAGATATTCAATTTTTACAACAACATCGTAACCATATAAACTTTTTCAAGAATAAAATTGATGAATATTGTGGTAATTAGCGAAATGTCACATAGATTTCACATTTGGAAAAAGTTGAATCGTGTGAATGGCATGCACATACCATTATTCGGAAATTGATAGAAAATTCAAGAGAAACTTATTGGCTAATATGTTAGAAGCGTTTTTTCAATTCACCCTCGAATTCAGGATTCGCGTGAATAAGCCTATTCGGCATGTGGATCTCGCCACTGAATATGGTAGACATGTCCCTGTTTGACATTGTGAAATCGAGGCTAACAGTAAAAAGGAGACGACACAAGTCAAATAAGAAGAAGAAGGAGGAGGAGGAGCAGGGGAAGAAAGAGGAGCATCAGCGCGAGAGTCAAAGGTAGACGAGTACCCGAGCCAACAACAAAAGGGAGTTGTCGCGGCTCAAACTGTGCGTTTGGCCAATAGGAACAATGCCAGCCGCCGAGGGGTAGACGTAAAAAGCGTTGGATGATTCGCACAAATCGGAGTGAAAAGCCGCTTACGGCAAAGAGTGTGACACGCCGTGTCTGGGAAAATGAGTAGGCGTTTGCGCGTTCAACCGAGTCCGCAACCCAAAGACACAATGCCCGCGTGCTCCAGACTCGTTGTCGGGTACGTCTCATTGTTTCGATGGATGTTCTTGTACGTGACTTGTTGGATCATTAAGTGGATGGCGGTTGCGCGATTGGGATGGAAGTCATACAAGGACCTTGTTACGCAAGCTTTTCCACAGATAAATATGTTTATTTGATTTTCTGCCGGTATGTTGGAAGAGTCGAGCGAATATTCCCAAGTAATATTTTTATCTGCTGGGCTTCTCATAAGCAAATTTACCTTTCGTCTAACTGCTCTATCAGCGATTCTCGAGAGGAGCTTCAGAGTCGATTATCATAATTAATAATACACAAAGTGTCTCGTACACTTGATGCAATCGAGATTTTCAGAGATCCGTTCATGCATGTGCACAGTTTTTTTCGTTTGAAATATTTTTCCATAAGTTTAATAATACACAAAGATGAAAATACTTTCAAAAACATTAATTCAGTGTAGTACATACACATCAATTAATCAAACCACATATCAACATGTATTCGCAATTTTCACTCGTTTTTCTCGTTTAATTTGTTCGTCCTCATCGGCGGATTCAAAATTTATAATCTGATAAATTTTGTTCACGATGCGGGCGTAAAGTTAATGGGAAGCTAAAGTCATCAATCAATTGTTAATCGATGATTTACTGTCCCTCGGTGCTCCACACCGATTCAGATATCCATGAATCATGGATATAGGAAGCATAATATTGCCTCGTCAACAACCTCAACTCACCGGAAAGATAAAATCCACATCAAATTGATCTTTTAAGCTTTCGACCGCGGAATCCATAAAATACGGTAGAGAACACAACTCTGAGCAAGACAAGCTCATCCGGCAATATACTCGCGCGCGTTCGTTGTTTTCGTCGCGAGCGCGTGAAGTCGATTGATTAGGCAGCGAGCACATATTGGTAATCAACTGTCGCTTCGAGACCCAAGACGCGACCGGGAGGGGATTGGGTGGGGCTGATTAATTGGCTGTTGCAGCGTCTGCCCTCTGACAATCGCTCGTCTATTAATAGTCGAGCTTTGATTTTTGGCCTTCGATCGACAACAGATTAGTGCCCCTTCGATTCCCTAACCGCGCCTGAGAGTTATCAACTGGATTAACTGGTCGTGGAGGATGCACCCTCTTGATAATTGATCGTCTTATTGTATTCCAGTCGACGTGAGGCTAATAGTTTAGTAAAATTGTGAACTTCGATATAGAGTAAAATCTTTAGTCGTGGGAGATTATTTTTCTGCATTGCAATTAAAATGGTAGACGACGAGTATCTATTTCAGAATCATATACATCAAAATAGCCACAAATGTATGACGTGAGATTGGCAATTATCTACCAAAATTCATAACTTATCGATTGTGGCAATCATTCCAATAATATAATTGTAATTTATCGTGAATATCAATCTGATTTATACCGGACATTCACGTCAATAATATTCTTACAGCTCATCATTTAGAAATAAAAGACTGTAATTTAATTTCCACGTATTAAAGATGTCTACAGTTTCGTGAATCCACGTTTCAATTTATCAACACGATAATGAGTATCAGTTCATATTCCGAATGCTTTTAGTTAAATAACACATTCTGTTCCAGCCAATAATTGATCGAAGCTTCCTCATATATATGCACAAGCATAGTGTGATTCCAACTAATTTCTTCTTCCTTGAAATCGATTCAAGACAAGCCCGAAACTGTAACTTTCGTCAAGGTAGTTATCGCACACTCCAGTAGTTCGTTAGCGATTTTCCTCAGCCAGAGCTGAAGCTAAATTAGCGAACTCCCTTTCGGCCGCTTTCGTGATTTGACCGAGGAATTCGGGCAAATCAAATTATCTGTGGAAATCGATCGCCTGTTAACGAAGTTGAAAATAAACTTCCATTACTCGAATTTATTTTAGAACGTATGAGGTATAAAAAACTTTGCTAATCGATTGGATGAATGCAATCGTCACATTGTATTTCAAAACTCGGACAAAAGAATGTACTTCAGTGAATCACACACAACGTATTTTTCAACGTATTTTAAATATCATAATAGTTCCATTCGATTAACAATTTTTAAAAGAGAAACTTATTCGTCAATTATATGTCTCTATTGAGAAAAGCAATGCAACTTTCTCAATGCGATTTCGAATGGGAAAATGGTTGCATTGTTTGTATTTTATGGTGCGAGATGTTTTTAATTACGGGAAACCTGATGAGTTTGGGGAACAATATTTATTCAAAATGTGCAAAACGTACGAAACATAAAATTTTCCCTGTCCATGTATGTTTCCTATCATTTCGTCAACAAAACAACTCATCAATATTTCATGCTTGTAAAACGCACGTGGCCTAATAAAACATCCTTCCTTGAACAAAACGAATCGAGAATGTATAATGCAACGCAGCGTACCGGCGATGAAACGTCAAAATTTACATAAAAAATGACGAATTACATGAACGGTATTCGGCTAAGCGACGCTAAAAAATGATGCTGAAATAGCTCGTTTGCGGAGCAATCTACCCCTGCAAAATCGCGATAAACGCATAGGCGATGTACTTTCGCCGTGCGGAGCCATTCGAAAAATTTGCAATTCGTGGAACTGGCGGGTAGAGAGCGGATTTAACAAAGCACCGTAGCCGTAGCCGCACGTGAAATGCAGTGGAGGAGAGGAAAAAGTGAAAAACCGCGCCGACACCACAGCGAGTGCGAGTGAGAAAGAGAGACACGCGACAAGGGGAGAGCAAGCCAACTGCACTGGATTAGTACATGCATGCTCTCCAAATCTCCTGTGTACGTGTCTCGTCTTTCTTAGATGCACAGGGTCCTTTTTTTGAGGGCTGGCCCTCACGATGAAGCGCTGATGATGATTTTTTATCCTTCTGAATGGCTCTGCTATTGAAGACTGAATTGTCAAGTCAAGTGGCCAGGGGATGGATTTATTTGATACGTCTTAAAAAAAATGTATCACTCACTATAAGTATAAGATCAGGCAACGACGTCCGCATCAGCATTATCGTTTTCCGACCACCTGGAACAGGAAGCAGAGCATACATAAGGTTTAACTTTCTAAGAGGAAATATTCCTTTTCTATTGCTGTGAAATGTTATTTTTTGAAATTGCAGATATTTCAACCTTGTAAATGAAGAAATTTTGATTTCTGGATATTTGATAACCAGTGAGGATGGGTTGCACGGCGAAATCCTTATGAAATTATATGAAATTTCGAATATATACGTTTATAATTGGTTTATTACTTGAAAAAAAAAGAAATCAATAATCTGAAAACCCAAGACCAGCTTACATTCTTTATAATCAGTGTTAGCATTGAAGAATGGAGATAATATTAATTTATTTATATGCGTCTGAGCAAAAAAATAAGTATATCTTCGGTATGGTTTCCAAGTATGGTTATGAACACTGTTCTATTCTTCTAGCCATATTTATGTTTTCTTTAACTAAAGTATGCTACGTATAAATGGCAACGTAGTATGGCTAAATATTTCTTCCCTCGGAGTTCCTTTCTGCAGACTTTTCTTGAGCTGAAAAGTATAAAAAACGCTGAATAAGATGGTGAGGGGAGAGCATTTACGGAGATGGCTTAGGATCATTTGACACTCCTACCATTATCAATAAGCAACCATACCGATAGTATCAACACCAGGTTAAGCCCGTGAGAAAATTGTTTTGAAATTCAGTTGCCACTGCCAAAACGATAACCGCACAGTTTGCTTGCAGCATTAAGCGTGACGTGTGCTTCGACGACGTCAGACCAACCCGAGAATGAGGTTCAGTTTAACACAATTCTTTCGATTCGACGCAATTTGTTTCGTTCCATAGTAGACAATGGGAAAAAGTTAAACGAGAGTTAATTAAAAAATAACATTCACGATATATTACGTCCATTCATATTGTTTTCTATCAATTCAATTTTTAAGTATTTTTTTCCTACTAGTTTTTATTCCTATGCATTCACCCCTAACATGAACTTCATATTCAACGAATATATCATATCATAACTTGCCTCACAGTTTCAGGTGGGATCTGAATCTCTGAGTGCATATGCACTTGGAAAAAATAGATTTATACATGCTGAAAATGGAACCCATAAATCTGAAGCCACGGAACCACTACGGTTTAATATATAACATTATAATCTCCAAGACATTACAATATTACATTTTGATTCAGGAATATTTCATTACATTTGATTGAATAATACAATAATAATCCAAAATCATTTCATTACATCGTGATATTTATTTATTGAGAATATTATTCAAAATGATTTTTATCAGCGTCTGAAAAATTAATACACACTAATAGTTTCGATCAAAGTAACATACATTTTTGGAATGCAAAATCAAATAATGCCGCAAGCGAGAATCCAACTATAGGTTTCGCATAATCTTGTAAATCCAATCCCTCTATATAGATTATGCGAGTTGAATTTGGTCTGTCTGCCTTACATTGATTTAAACGGATTAATACTTTGAGATGATTAGTTACGTTTGAAAAGGAGATTAAACCTCTCTAGATTTATCAAGCAAAGCCTAACGACTTTATTCTTGATTTTATCTGGAGAACATTCGTAAATTTACTTTTTACATGAATATTAGTTCTTCATCAACAACGTGAAACATAAAATTCAATTTGAAATCTAGCGAAATTCTAAAATGAATGCGGTAACCTCTATGTTCAGAATGAGTTTATCGCAATATTTATGTTCTGAAATTCAACACATCAGCTTAGTAGGTCGATGATCAATTCACTTCAGAAGAGGATTATCGTAGTATGCATCTCTTAATTTAAATGTCGATTCTCTCGGAGAATTCCCTGAAGATCGAGAAAGAGAGGAAGAATTGCCTCGTCATTGGAAGCTTACTCATAAGATTTGAGCGTGACTAATGAGTTTTTCTGAATGGGATAGCTTTTTATGTCAGAGATGTCAAAACTAATTTATCCCTGGATTCGTGCTTGCTTTCTCGTTAAAACCAATCCGGCTTCCGGAGTAAGACGTTATTGAGTAAAAATTCCACGAAAGATTATATCGGTTTATAAGTTTTGTGGACTATATTCGGAATAAACTACTGATTTGTCTTGTCGAGACACAAGAGTGACTTGATGGAGAAAAAGGAACAACTTACCCGGCTGCAGCCAGAGCTATTCTGATACTCGGTGGAAAATTTTCATTCGCGTTAGAATCACAGATAAACTGGAGCCCAGCACAAAATCAACCCTACGAAATCTCTCGCCCTTTTGCTCAGCCACACCAACTGTCATGTGTCCGGTAGTAGCTTCAACGTCACCTGACACTCGATCAGCAGCGTTCCGAACCCTCCCGCCCAAACGTGTGTCGAGGACCACACGCTCCTAAATTCACGCACGCCCGCGAGCCCGGAAAATTTGGCGTGCAAAGAAAACACACACTCACACACAGAGCGGCTTGCTCGGCGACTGAACAAACACTGATCCGCACCGGCTCGGCTCCCTTTCTCTCCGTCTCTTTCTCTATCTCTCTGTCTCTGTCTCTCGTTAGCCCCGCGGCAACGGAGACAGCGGCAACGCACGCGGGCGCACGCCGGATTAGCTGCGTATTAGCTAACTCGAATTCGTGTAAGCGCTCATCCCTGTGTATGTGTATGTGTGTGTGTGTGTGTGTGTGTGTGTGTGTGTGTGTGTGTGTGTGTGTGTGTGTGTGAGTGCCGAACGACCGAGCTTGGGCACGTGTGTGCTGTATGTATGCGCGTCGCTTGGCTCGAGCTTGCAGCACTGATTTTTCGCTTGCCAATCCGAGCGTGAAATTTTACGATTAGCGTCGCACCTGCTAGTGAGTCGATGACATGATCGATTATTGCTTCGGGCTGCTTTGGGATGGAGATTAGCGGCTTTCGTTTATTTTTGTCGAGGAATAAACTTGACATTTTCAACCTGACTTCCGGACTCGTTCCATCCACTGCTTTCGTCAGTTCGAATTTTCGCCACGTGAATATCGTTCGATCGTTAAATCAAATCATTCGGCTGTACCGGGTGGAAATCGAACAGATAAATGATCTAATTCGTGGGGCAGTCGTCCATACGGTGGTAAAAAGTCACGGTAACGAATCCCACTGATTCTCGTAGTCGAACTAATCGGAGCTTTTCACGAACTCTTTACATGTATATATTGGTCACTCATGACGTCTCGAGATATATCTATCGATTATTGTTGTTTTTCCGTTGCTCATCCGCAAAAAATAATATTATTGACACGAAAACCAACAAATGAACGAAAGAATGAAAGTACGTCTACGGCTTCTGTCCGAGGGAATGACTTCCCCACAATGTGTTGCCTTTGTACTCCAAGTGTGTGAACCACTTGTACGGTGAAAACATTTGATTTAATATAGAACATTTCAATGGATAGGCGAAAAGATAATTCTATCCATACATAATCCTATCGCTAGTTGCATCTACAAATATCCCCACTGACTGTAGGTTTACGCGACAACCTATTTGGCAAATTCCGTTATAATCATTTATTTGAATATGACAATCAATTTGTAGGGTTATTCGATACAATAAATAAACAAACTAGACCGAGTTCGCGTTTGTTGAAAGTAATGCGCTAGTATCTTCACGTTTCGAAACGTAACGTGTAACGCACATCAGTCGTTGGCGGTGGAGCAATAAAACAGTGACTGCTCTCGAATAGAAAGAAAATGTTGGTCTGTAGAAAAAGAATACTATACAGAGTGTACATGTATGTGCGTCCGCTGTGGATATTGCCATCGCGTGAGCGATAAAAGGATAAAAAACGAGCATGAAGAGTGACATGAATGAGGTGCTCAAAAGACTCACTGTATTTATCTCTTTTTGGGTAAGTCAATAAATTTATAAAAATGTTTGAGTTCTATTTATTTTATGTACGTTACGCTTTATTTTATTGAAGCTCATTGAATTATTGAAGAATGTATTTTTTAATAGATTTTCAAGCCATCACTATATACAGCTTATAACATACATTTCGTTTTGCCTACCATTTAAGCGTTTCTGTTTTTTTTCAAATATATACTCTATGTGAAATAAATTAGTATAAACTCCTCTGGAATCGGTATTTCATAGAAATCATGCACCAATGAAATATTAGATAAACACACACTCACACACACGCACACACATACCCACAGACGTTCCTTGGAAAAAACATATTTCAATATGACAAATACGAATATGCCTACAAAAATCCGATTCTCGAATGATGGATTTGGACCCAGTCAAAAACTGTTAGAAAACTAAAACAATTGTTTGAAAAATTGTTGAAACGGCAGTCTCGGTTTCTCAAAAATAAAGCGTAGTATTGATGTTGAAATTAAAATTTTTGTTCGACAATCTCTTCCTACATGAAAATATTAATTCACCATCCGTAACCATATTATATTTCTCTGGATCAGAATAACAACCACATGAAATTGATGTCAAAATGAAAAGACAGCGTCGAGTTGCATGCCAATCAACTTCAAAAGTGAGAAGAATGGATAAATAGCACGCTCGCAGAGAGAATTAGAGAAATAGGAACAGAGAAAGAGAAAGAGAAAAAGAGAGAGAATGAGAGAAAGAGAGGGAAAGATATAAAGAGAGACAGAGACAGAGAGAATGAAAGAGAAAGCAGGTAAACGTATGCGTGCCGGGAATATTATTTCTGGTCGCGCACGTTGCGGTTCCGAGTGTGGACCAAGGCACTTTTTCAGAATAGCATCACACGTCTCGTCAACCAAAATAGACCGCCCAATGCAAATGGTGCATGAATCGTTATGTGGAATGGGTGAGAATGGATTTTTCATTTTATACCTCTCTTTCTCTCAATTTTGGAGAATGGTGCTCGTTGAACATTACGCCCAACTGTACATTTTATTCAAATGAGTATCAAAATGTATGGTATTAATTTTGTAGTTTATTATATGAAATAAAGGTCCAATATACGGATATTGCTCCATCGATGTTCTAACGATACATTTCCATTAATATTATGTGACGCAAAAAAGGAAAATTGAAAACAGTTGAAAATGGATAATAAAATATGAATAGTAAATTGTCTCTATTTCTTCTCGATTTTCGTGTAATGCATACTCACATCAGTATTCTTCCTTGACTTTGTATACATACTACATAATAATTGCCCTCCGCTATAAAATTTATACAGCTTGATATTTCGATCTCGTATAGAATAAATTTTCCATTTATATTTATTCCTTGAAATCATAACAATTTCACAGCTCTAACTCTCTATCCAGGATCATTATACATGTATATTTGCATAGTTATTCTTAATTATTCCTCGCTCGTGAACAGTTGGATGAAGAATTTCACTCGCACTGTCGGAATTTAGTGGATTTCGCTCGAAGAACAAACTCCAACACAATTCGAATTATTTTCCTAGCCGCGTGGAACGTGTCGTAGAATCCGAATAAATTGTGCGACGGAAAATAGTTCGTTGTAGTTGTTGTTCCAAGTAATAACAATTCGCGAGTAGAAGTTTATACGCTCCGGATGATTTTGTCAGTCATCTTTCTCGTCCGCATTTCATCATAAGAAAGATCCCGTCAATCTCGACGAAGCATAGGCGTACGCGAGCAGTGCTATTAGCCTCGATCATCAGAATACGAGTCTGGCTACAGCCTGTCCGCTACTACTGACTATAGTTCGGAGCCCTGGCCTTTGGCACCTCGTCCGGTAGTCTCGAGTAAACGCAGGAAAACTCGGTGGAGCTTCGCGGAGCGTTTGATAAAAGTTGGACTCCCGGGCCGCGGTCGGGGTCAAAGATCGATGCTTCCATCCCGGCGCACGCAGAGCAGCAGCGAGCCTGCCAACGCACAGCGCCGGCAAAGGTGTCCCAAGCCCGCGGGAGCGTGCAAGGCTCCGTAGCCATGGCAACCGGCCGGCAAGCGAGCGTCCCTCGCCTCGGCCCTCCTAGGTCATGGCCATCCACCCAATATGGAACTAACCGTACCTCGCCCTCTTTCTCTTCTGACCATGTTGGGCTATATTGTGATACTGCTGGACCTACAGAGTCTTAGACAAACTCATTCTGTTTAATTTAATTCAATTCTCCCTCGATATATCTTTCTCTCGCCTTACCCACCCTCCGCGTGGCTTCCCGCTAGATACTTCATTTCCGGTTATTTCGATGAATGAAGACAGCTCTGGGAAATGTGTCGTGTTTTCGATGACAGGGATAATAAAGAGAAGAGTTTTGAAATGTTGGCTGTTTCATGCTGGGTTATATCGCTGGAGTTTTTAAGAGACAGAATATCGGCATAAATGAGAGAGGATAAAAAATATGAGACAAATCTGCACAATCAATGACACGTAGCCAGGCATTTCTTAATTCAAAAATCGAGGGATGAGTTACCTCCTCTTACTGTATATTAGGAATCTATGAATTCTATTTTTATTGGATTAAGGTTTTCTTCTAAATTGTAATTTCAAAGTATATTTTGCGGTTCACGGTGTATCTACAGCGCAGTTGTAGTGAAATTCGATTTCAACTCACGGAAAAAATGAATAAAAAGGCAGAAATTTCTCATTCGCGAGCCACCGCGTAACGTTCGACATTAAAACAGTACATTACTTTGCGCCATGAACCGAGCCAGAATGTAAGTCTCACCGTATAGGATGCATCTAGTGTCTCTTGGAGTTTTTATAGGGTACGGGAAAACTCGCGTAACTTCCCGTGTTCTCGACACGGTGGAGATGGCGAAAAGAACAAGCGCAAGGTGTGTGTGTATATGGGACGCGCCGGAGACACGAAAGCGCTGGAAAAAAGAGAGGCCGAGAATGTAATCCGGCTAATCGCCTTTGACGTTAACTAAAACCGGGGAGACGCCGCGACGTTACAGCCCATAATAATTATTAATTAATCGAGCGTCCGTGTCTGGGAAATCCCGGTTCCACCACTGCACGTGAGGACGTATAATTTTTTGAGGAACAAAAAAAAAATTATAAAAGTTGAGCGCGAACTACTATGCAAATGATATTGGTTCACCTGAGCTGAGCGCGGGGAAAAGTGTGTGCCGGCAGTTAGCCGTGAAATTGGCAGTGCAGCTCTCGGGCGCGACTCGATTATATCGGGGATAATGGTCTGGCCAAAGTGAAACGTATCGAAGTTTGCCCTGGTAATATGCATATAAGTTGAATACTTGAGCCTCGACTATGAGGGAGCGATTGAAAAAAAATGTCTCTCCCGCGAGAGCTGATAGGTTTAGTAGGGTATTACATTTCCCTCTAGAATAAGATCGGCGGATAAAAGAAAGTTTTGAGTGCTGCACGATGTGCGGATAGTCCTTAGCGTGGACAAATTTAAACATAACCATAAGTTTCGAAAGTAACTTCCCAGGGCTAAGACATTTTTGTGAATGAGGAATTCACGATAATGGAGGGGATTAACAAGCGAAATGAAATAACTGAAAATCGACGTTACGTTGGTATTTGTAAGATTTTAATGGTTGTAGTTACCGTTCGAGGTTTGAGAAGTGTCCAAAGTGACCCCAATTTATGGTTTTAATTAAATATATTTTATGAAATTTTCAAATCATCATCCCAGGAGTATCAACTTACATAACAAGCCAGCATGTATAAAATCTCTCGTTTTGCATTTTCTACCTTCCGACTCCTCCAAGCAAATGAGAAACGAAAGCCGTGCGGTCTACCTACCCGTACAGCCGAGCACAAGAGGAAGAAAAAAATCGCTAGAGCTTGGGTCGCTGGCAACGGTATCAATTCCAGCTATATTCCTCTTTCTCTCTCTGTCTGCGCACGGGGTACGTGGCAGAGAAATGTGCGTGAGGCGCGCTTTGGCCAGATCGATATCGCAAAGCCACTCGCTCCACGCATCCTCAGCTCGCTCGCTCGCTCCCCTCTGAATTCACACGCGCGCCTTTTTATCGGTATCCTTTCAACCCTCCTTTTTTCTTGGCCGTCTATTCATCGCTCTCTACTCTTCCTCTCGCGCTCCATTACTCTTTCGCTCTTTGTTCAGCCGCGTCAGTCTTCCGCAGTTTACGTCCGCGTCTACGTACTTTGCCACCGCCGTTTCCGTCGGTTCTTTTCTCCTGTCCGATTCGGCCGCTCATTCCCGCGCACTCGTTGCGCTGCAGAATGTTTGCCACGAAATTTCGACTGCTCTTGCGATGCGATTAATTAGCGTTATGCAAAAGGAACGATATACGCTTCTATAGGGAATGCGAGTACGATTGCGGAACGGAGGAAACGTGCGCAGTGGCTCGCTGAGCTTTGTCTTCGGGGGAATAGCAATGAAGAATGTGTAACTCGCAGAGGAAACGTACGGCAGCCTGGGCAAGTTGGCGAAAGCTTGGGAACTGTGTACCGAGTCGCACTGGCAGCAAACAAAAAAGCACGATACACTTTCTTCTTCGGGGCTGTGTTTGTCACTTGAATTTTTTTTTCGCCCGGGATCCTCTCGCCCTACTCGAACGCCTCGGCAGTACAGACGTAAAGGTGTGCATTGAAGACTCGGTTGAGTTGAATTCTCGTTGAAGTATTTCTCCACGCGGAGGCGTATCTTCCGGCTGTGTATATTCCCATCGCGAACGGGCGTACAAAGCTCGAGCGATTTTAATTAGATGATGATCGATAAGTTCAGAACCTATACGACGCCGAGAGGGGAAATTCCTTTGCCAGCCTGCAATGAATATAGTGTCGCGCGTAGGCAGCTTCTTATCATCAACACTTTGCGATCGCCTTGATCCCGATGATAGAGCTGCTCTTGATTCGGTGTTTTTTCACGTCGCGGCACATTCTCTTCCCCCTGGTAGCCTGCCGTCGCGCATCATCATAAATACGGACTGTTCTCTGCGAGCTGTCACGGACATTTCTCCGAAAGCCAGCGGACGGCGAGGGATCGGGAGCAAACAGAAACGGTAGCCGTGTAAATATACAAAGAAGTGGAGAGAGAGCCTCTCCACTTCTTCGTTATTTATAGACACCTTTCCGCTCGGCTGCAGTGCAGCTCTGTTATGTCGAGGGACCACGCATGATCCGCTATACACGTGACTCGTAAAATTGATGGTTAAATCGCTGACGCGTGGGATTACGATCAATGACAGCATTTCTCCCCCTATCGAATCATTGTACCGTATGTCTCTCTCTCTCTCTCTCTCTCTCTCTCTCTCTCTCTCTCCTCGTTCATCTATCAAAGCCACGCGAAGCGATAAAAATTAAGCTTTTGCGTGACTCGATTCAATAGGACCGGATGGAAAACTGCTGGGCTTGACTATCTCAAAAATAGCGTGCAACGACTCAGTCGGACATGATGATGATGAATGAAATGGTTGCGAGCTAGACAGAAACAACTGACGCGTATTCTTCATACGCTTCTGTTTAACTTTAACGTGCTAGAAAATGGCCGCGCACAGACGCGATGGTGCAAACTTTGTTATCGAATTTTAGCCTGTCCTGTTTCCCGACAAACTGTATCGTGAGCTCGAATATCTCACCAACACTTGTTTCAGATGACATTGTGAAGTAGAGTGAAATATTTTATAGAAAAATTCTTCGCCACGCTGTTCTTGAAATGTAGAAGTTCGATGGTTTTACTTGCAGTTTGGCTGTTTGAACAAGCGGGGAGTTGTTTCAGTTTGGCGTTTGGTAATCAGAAGTTATCAATGTGACTTGAAATTTCATGAGCCTATTCAGTTTTATGCAGAGAATATTATAAAAAATCTTTTACATGAAAATACTTTTTTTTATGCAAAAGAATAAAAAGAAATCAATCGAAAGAATCATGAAAATATTACGTAACAGGGTGTTTTAAAAAGTATTTTTGAAAATTTTTTCAAGTTTGATATAATATGTTCAAACGTGGAATAACACATGTGGAAAGCAGAAGTTCAACGATTACAATTAGATGACTTCATTAATAACACGAGAGTCTTCGATGCCAAGTGTCTACGAGAAACGCTGAGTCAATCGGTTTGCGGGGTAACGTGTACTGATGAATTCAGAGTCTCTCCAGACGCGTGCCCGACGAAACTTGGCATATAACTACTCGAAACTTCGGATGTCTCCAGCTGACTTGCAACAAACTTGAATTATATCATCACTTGGTCAATGCTTAGGGGAGTCAATTAGTTGTAAAATCTGGCTGCTACGAGTCGAGTTTACAAATCACATGATTTTCATATACCAACTATGCTATTATCTTTATTCCATCAAATACGAAGTTAATTTTTACAAGTTATCGATAGGTAGTTTAATACTATTAATTGTGATTCCACCTGAATAAATGTTCCTATGCGAATAACAACGGAGAAAAATATTTTTTGAAACCATAGCGCGAGTAGTTTATCGTACACCCTACCAGCTCCTAGCTTGAATATAGGATAACAAACCAGCCGAGAGCATTTGCATCCACTGAAGCGTCCGACGCAAAGTTTTGCAAGTGCGTCCACGTCGTGACGATACGCTGGTCTACGAAAGATGCAAAAATCTCGTCTGGTAACCCAGAAAATGTTTCCCTCTCCTTGCTCTCGAAAACGTCTTTCAGGGGACGCGCATCGATAGCTCGGCCGGATTTTACACGACGCTCGTCTCTCAGTCTTGTACACATACACACACAGCATCACTCACACACACGCTCGATTCTCGCCCAGACGCACTTCCTCGTCTCCAGGAATAAGGAGGACTGTATGTATCGCGAGGGGCAGGCAAACAGGATTATAAACTCGCAAAACTTTCCGAGCTCTTGGGCGGCGGCGGCGGCGGCGGCGGATTTTGGCGCCGTTCCATCCTCGAGCTACGGACTCGTCGCCGCCACTGCCTCTAGCTCTCCATATGAAATTCATGGAACGTCCTAATTGAAATTCGAGGACGGTCCAGACCCAGCGGCAACTTTTATATAACCCCGGCACACGAGCCACCAAGAACGGCCAGTTAAATTAAACTTAAGAGGACAAGTGGACTTGGAGAAACTACGTTCGGGGCTCGTTCGGAACTTAGCCGCGCCACAGATTACTTCATTCGACGTGATGTATTTCGTTAGCGGCAGATAGAGCAGAAAGATCATTGGGAAAACTGAAATGTGATTGGCGCAGCTGGTGATCGAACATTTTTACGGTTGTATTTACCCATTTGCCGTTTGCTCCAGCCTCCTCTGGGTTCGTTCTAACTACTCTACGCGTTGAATAAATCATGTAGCTAGGGTTGATCAACTGTCGGTGCGATATTAAGATTGTAATTCGTTAATTTTATGCTGCGCGATATCATGTATTGGTTTAGAAATTACCTTTTATGTTTATTTCCATCTCAACAAATTTTAATTTATCATCAGAATAATGATCGACAATTTATTGACAATTCATAAAAATCTTGGCTCTCTGAAGGTCGAAACAGAACTAACAATAATTGCTGTGCAGTGCAAGCAAATAGACAATCAAGTATAATTCTTGTACATTTCAACTCCACTGAGACGTCAAAATGGTGACACAGAGTACAAAAGTTTAAAATATATCGAAGGATACATTTATAAATTCACTTTATTCCAAAACATTACTAGCAACAAGTGTTTATTTACAACAGCAACGCAAACTTCTATAAAGTTTCACACTTGAAAAATGCGTGAATTTTTCTTGTTTATTTTACATTGACCCAAAATGAATATTGATATACGGATCGATTTCATAGCTATATGAATAAATCTTTTGAAATGCGGAAATATAAAACTCGAAATTTATTCTAGCTTTCAAACATTTCAATTTGAATGAAATAGATTTTTGGCACAACTTTGCGGGAAGATTTGATGGAGTAATTCATCCAGCAAGTTTAAGAGAGAAAAAGTCGGGAATACTTCAAAAATAAATCTGGCATTCCAGTTCACTCTGACGTTGATGGCAGTTCGATATCTATCTCGAATAACTATCCAGACCTGGAAAACATCCATTGCATGATTATATCAGAGGACTCCCAGTAATACATCCGGCCATGTGTTGGAGAGGATGTATATTCTGCAGTATTCCAGTTCTTTCGACGCGAGCGCAAGCAGTTCAAACATTATCGATTTACGAATCGTAAGCAGCTATATCTGGTTTCAAACCATAGACCCAACTTCAAGATAGATAACTTCTCTAAGTTTTCGTGGAATATTGAGTCCTCAATAGGTTCGAGAGATATTTCGAAATCAAAGATCTTGTCAATTGTCATTTGTGTTGAACTAAAGTTTATGAAAAATTTTGATGAACTATTCCCATAACTTTGGGACAACTTCTTATTTTGTACGTTTGATCGAAGTCCAAAATGAATTAAACGAGCCTAGCGTGCTTTTATCGGTGGATGCAATAAAACTTGGTAGACAGTTTTACAAGTTCGTACCAAATAACAGCGAAATTTCAAAGTGATTTCGTGTTCCATGTCAATGATAGTGAATCTCGGTTCTTGTTATAAAGTACTGAAATTTTAAAAAAACTGATATATAAATGTTGGAAAAGTTTTTGAATTTGGTTTGCTATTTTTATCAACTCCAAAACTATGATGTATACTAAAATTTACCCATACATATTCGAGATTCGAAGTTTTGAACGATTCTCAATAAATGTTACTATTGCTATCTGAATAAGTATGAAGGACCGCTGGACTTCTTCGAATGTACTTCGAATTCCAACAAGTTAAAGGCTAAGTACACTTTACGACCACTCTATCTGGAATTGGAGATTTTGAAATCACTGTTTCTCCAGCAAATACACGTGACCAAGTGAAAACTCCGGAGCTCCAAAAAAACTATCCAACAACTCAAAAAAAAGTCATTCAAGTCTATCGAAATTCTCAACTAGTATATTTATGAGTCCAACCATAAACGTATTATATAATCGTGATTCAAATTAATTAAACATGAAAGAGAAGATTTTTTTAAATTCTAAGCATTCACCACGCATGTACACACTGAAAACGATTTTAGGCTGATTAAACCATTAATTATGTAGATTTACCTCAAAAAATTAGAATGGTTTTAATTTCTAGATGAGAAAGTTATTCCAGCTTTACAGAATGTTGAAACTCCATATCAATTTCTAAAGTTTTAACTTGGCTACCGAGATGTTGAAATAAAATTTTTAATCGACAAGTTAACCTTTTCATAACTCCAATTTGGTAGAACAATATATACAGCAAAGCGAGCGTCATCTAATTGAGAAATTTGCTACACAATTGTTAGTTAGCTTCCAATAAAATCTCTGTACTTTGGACCATTATGCTCGAAAACAGTTTATGATATTTTTGAATACTTCCTACCAATAATCGCGTTGATTGATGCTAATTCAAAGAGATATAGAATTTCGAAAGAATGATTTTGCCATAAAAAATTCTTTCTAATCAGTAGAATGTTGAAATAACTCGCGAAGAACGGAAATTTTCTCCATCTCTACAAGCTGCTCCGTCATTTCAACATTTCAAAAGATATTGTTTCAGCGTGTATGGCGTTTGTCAGTGCACGGCTCGTAAATTCACCTATCCCACAGTGAACCGCGGCTCTCCGTTACACGGAAGAATCCTCATTCGTTCGGCGAGCTCGCTCGTGACAGTCTGCAGCGCGTCCCCGCATTCCCGCATCCTCGAAAACTTAGGCCCGAACTTGCGGCGCGTAATGGCCGGGGGTTGGGGGGAGAAGTTGCCGCGCGCGCGATTGGTCCTGGGCGACGTGCTATCAGCACGTACTTCCGAGAATTAAGCGCCGGTGGCTGGGTCATTCGGCCGCGTATTAGCCCCTGTCCCATTGTGAGGGCCAAGTGGCGCGCGCCCGGCAACACCTGCTCCGATTGCCGGCCGGAGATATGCCACACTGCGTCACGGCTCCCCTAATTCCTCCCCGGAATCTCTCCGGTGGGCTTATGGATTGTATAACCGACCAGTCCACGGACACTGGCGATCTCGACTGCGACCATTGCCAGTTTGCTTAGGTCACGGGAGTATCGGGGGGCCGGGATTCACTTCCACTGCAGCGCGCATATATGTAATTTTGAACATGTTTGCCCCGGGCAAGGAGTCGTTTTGTCTCGAATAGTTGATTGCACGGCCGCAGCCCGCCAAGATTAGTCCCGGGATCAGGAGAGCGGTCGGCTCGTGGGAATTGCACGTCCGGGAATCCTGATTGCGTATCGGAGGAAGGAAAACTTAATCGACGATGCTAAGGGTCGCAGGGTGCGCTTCTAACTAATTGGACATGATAAATATTTGATCGACTCACAATGATTATCTGAGAGAGTCTGCGGGGGGACGATAATGTTCTGCGTCTTACCTGAAAATAAAACAGACAAGTATGAATTTTCACGTTGGATTATTTAAATAATTTGCATGAGATTTCCGCGTCAAAGGAATATCAACGCCCCCGTGCACTCTTTATAAAGTCTTGAAATTTCTCGAGAAAATTCCACGCGAAATTTTGGGATTCTTCATTCGCTACAGTTCGTATAACTCGATAATGAAAGTGATTCCACCTAGAAGTGACTCGACTATTTCCGAAAATGACACAAATACGAATGAAGAATTCACTTGTCCATTTGATTTGGCTATAAGAGAAAGTAATAATATAAAATCACCTCTTACAAATATGGAGTTTCAATATAATTCGGTGAGAATAAACCAAGCTCGTAAAACGAGTCGTCGTGACTCGAGAAGAGAGAGTAACACACAGAGGGCAGTAGAGTCAGAGGTCAGAGGACGCGGCGCACAAAGTCTCCTCTGCACCCAGAATGAAATGCAGTGCGCAGAGTAGCTGGGGCTGTACGTAAAAATGACTCGGCTCGCAGGATAAAAGCCCCATGATAGAGAAGGTAAATTGTAAGGACTCGGAGAGCCGGGGAGTGACAAGCGAGCGTGCCGCGAGACTAACGAGGGAGAGGGATGTATAGATATTGCAGCTGAGCCGGAGTCGCGACGCGCGAGTGCCAACAACATTGTAGGAGTACGCGTGCCTGCATTAATTAGCATATTCAGCAACGAAATGCTGCCACCGGCGCCGCCCCACGTTATAAGTAGCCCGGATCCTCGCTCCCACGAGGATCGCGCGTAATTATTCGTGTATATTCGGCAATTTCGCCCGGTATCGCCAATTCCCTCGTTAGCCTTTTCCCCTCTTTTTTTTTCTTAATTTTCCGCCAGACGTATACGTTCGCGGCAGCGATTACGTATTCTATTATATTCTATTATATTGGCTAAAAATAATATCAGCCTTCTGATATTATTTTTGGCCAATATCCCATGTCACATTGAGAGTATCGCATTCGCAGACAATACTAACGCGCGTTTATAGTAAGTTTGTCCCACCAAAACCATCACTCTTTGATTTTTGACCAAACGCAGACGAGAAAAAGTGGATAAAGAGGAATTGAGAATGTGATATTCTTCGAAGTAATTTTCGAAACGTGATATCCTTCCAAGAACTCCCTGAACCCATGATATACTCTTCGTGCGTGCCTTTAATACAATACTGCTGTGTGTGTTGACTGTTTCAATAAAAAAGCTCAAGGCTTTCTGAACGTAATATAAGGTATCAATGGGTTGAGAAAAAATATAAGATGTCATAATCAGTTTCTCATATTCATATACGACTAGTCCCATTTACAGCCGTATTGATCAAATGAAAACTCTTGTATAATCATATATTTAATTCCGAAATTTTCACCGACTCACAGTGAATTTACAGGGATCACTAAATATTCTCATATATCTCAAGTCAATATTCATGGGTATATATTGCAGCGAAAATACTCTCTGTATAATACCTTCAAAAAATGTTCCTCCTGTATACACTAAAATTTTAATGTAAGGACCTAAAACAGTACGTTTTATGTGCTTTCATTAAGTTTTTCCATTTAGCATAATTCCTTATATGCTTTCATCAAACGTTTCTATTTAGCTCCACTTTGGCATCTGTCGGTTTGTATAGCGGACTAAAGAGTTATAAAATTGTTCACCCATACTTATTATGAATAGCAACGCAATATTCGGGAGAAATATTTTCCAAAATATATTTTTCTCAAGTCTGGTTTGAAAACATGATTTCAATCATAAACTGATTGACATAGACTAAAAATTGGAACAAGAATCATAGTGAACGGCAAATCTTTTCATTTGCCGTTCAAATGCGTTCAATTCTCAAATGGAAAGTACATACATGAAAAAGCTATATGCGTCAATGTGATAATGAGCGAGAATACATAATTTCGTAAATATTCGCATGAAAGTTTCATGATACACAATAACCTCGTATTACCACTCGAGTTTTTCTCGAGTTTAATCGCACTTTATCATCCTTTCACGGCCATAATTTCCCCTGCTTTTTCCTCGAAATTTTTTAGCGCGCCCGGGAATTCACTATACATTTCCCCCCTGCTCGAACTCGGGGCATTCATTTTCGCGGGGAGGGGGTAGAAAAAAAAGTCGCAACAACGCGTTGTATTGGTTGTTGAAAAATCCTCGCCCCCTCCGAGCGAAACGCGGCACTTCGTCAAGTGGTGGAAAAATCGGGCAGCAGCAGCAGCAGCAATTATCCGCGCCGCTTGGGACGAATCGATGCAGCTCGTGTGTTGCGCAACTCTCTAACACGAGTAAATGCCCCGAGAACAGCCCCTGGCCGGCGACTGACACGACCGCCGAATCGGCCTGCGCCGCCCGGACTGTCTGTTCCCGTGTAGATATATACACCTTGCGGTCCGGGCTTGGCTCTCTCCTCGGATGAGACGGAATACGTGTTATGTTTCTCCACGGTGACAATCTATAGTGCTGCTTTCCGCGTTTGCGACCTCTTCGGCTTGTTAGTTATAGCGCAGTTCGAAGTACGCCCTGATTCTTTTTCGAGTAATTGACGGCTTGTTAGTCTCCAAGACCTGTGTATTATCACACTTCGTCGGAGAGATCGTCAGGGTGAAAACTTGGTCTCCGAGACAAGAGTAAAAACTAGCGAATCTTACGATGATCCCGTGCGCGATCGATAATTATTGTGTTTCCTCCATTTCACCCTTTTTTCTTCCCACATTTCCGTCTTCCTTCGATTCTGATGAGAATTCCATTTGCGCCTGACTGGAGACAACGTGATTGGAAAAGTTGACGATATTCAAATTCGCTGTTGCACCGAGACTTTTGTTACGAGAGCAAGGGAATCACATTGACAAACCTCCGTCAAACTGAATTTTTCAAAATTTACTCGTACTTTGCGATTCATCTATTCAGCCTACGACATTCTCGAGTTTTTCGGGATATCAAAAGGCAGGGGAATGAAAAGTCATAGAGGGCAAAAAGCAATGATAAATAACACGATGAATTCGCTTTGCTCGTGTAGTACACGAGAGATGGTAACAGAGGGCCGGTACAAAGATCTCGTATTTCCCGTGGGAAATGATGATAAGAGAGACTTTTCCCAGGTTTCCACGCGACAGCATGAGAAAAATGGTAAATACGCCCCGTGAAAATACGATAGAGGAGCAGCCGTTTGAAGCTAATGAGTGAAAATTAATAATAGGTTGAATATCCGTCTGCTGACAACCGATATAACACAAGTATATAAGATATATATCTTCGCAGCGCAAGTCCCCTAGGAATTATAAAATTGACAGGGTGTCGCAAAGCCGTTGGGCCGTTCAGGAAGAAAAGAACAGTGTTTTTTTCACAATGACACAGCAAGCAGCGGTGGCGGTGGTATTCTTCGGATTTAACGAGTGTAACACTCGACGATCTCGAGCGTAAAACTCCAGCGCTAGCAACAAACGCGCCGGCAGTCAAGAGCTCGGAAACGTCATTAGATTACTCTCCCCCCACCTCCGCCATTCACAAACTGCCAGCCAGCTGTGCAGTACAAGTCAGTCGCGCGTAATCGGCTAATTGTGGATTGTCGCGAGAGTGCAGTTTCCACACGCGGGCTGTTACCTCGAATTAACATAATCAGCGTGGACACCGAGCGAGCCGGAACCAATGAGTGCCGACGAGGAAGAAAATGAAATAGGTGCGAGGATGAATGGCATTGCTTGCAAATGAGTTATTACGACGGCTGATGTATATCATACTGTGTCTGCATTGGATGCCCAGCATGTGAACGTCAATTGGATGCCGCGCTCGATGGGCGCCTCTTGTTTTCGCGACCCCGGCGAATGTGGATTTTTAATGAGAGCCGATAATTGGCGCTCACTCGGTTACTATTTGATTTGTCAAACTTTGCTAGGTGGTTTTTGGATATATATACCCAAACGAGACTCGCGTTGCCTATCGTTTCGTTTTCCCGGAGAATCTCATGAATCTTTATTAACTTTATTCGTCCACATTATATCTATATGTATGAAGGGGCGACAGAGACCCTATACGCTAGACCTGAAAAACTCGCCCGTTGTGAATAAACAACGCACGCCTGTCGTTGTAATCAGCGGCGTGCAAGACTCAAAAGGTCACCCGGACTTGATACGAGACGGGGCGAGGGCGAATGGGCAATAAACGCAAGTCGAAGATCCAAGCACACATGCGTAGTGTGCAGGGTGACCACGTGATAGTTGTCTGTACAACAGGTGAATATGTATATTTCTGGAATAATTGGTTCGATAATAGGCAAACGAAATCTGCAACGACCTATCCCAGGCTCTCCAACTCCGGGAGAAGGAAGGAGACTGTGTTTCACAATGGCGAAATGTTATCAGTCCTTGGCATTGTTTTCGGGTACCCCATAAACAGACACATGTTATCTTTTGAGTACGGCGTTGAATCTCTTTGTGTATTCATCCACGGTCCAAGAGCTCCCGACGTAGATTCGCCGGGTCAACATCAACAATGTTCCCCATGGCAAGGGTTTATCAAAGTACGCGACCACTCGGTACTTCGACGCTGGATATCTCGGTGCCTGAACAACTCTTCTGTCCGGCCACCGAGACGACTAAGAGTTCCCTGGGAGCTTCGCTCAAAGCTATCGTACTCAATCCAAGGTCTCCTCCGAAAGGTCCAAGTCGGGGAGTATAAAAGACGTGGCAAATGAAACGTCACGAGCGAGTCGGTTATTAGAAAGGCTATTTTCAAAAAGGATACTCACCGTTCATGACAAACCGAGCTCTTACTGAGTACTGCGTCTTGCCAATTTAACCGAGAGCTGTTCCTCAGATAAGACGTTTGATCAAAACACAATGAGTTTATGCTGTCCAGTTTTGACGACTTGAATACTATCGAATTCACACGCGATGGAGTACTGAAAAATTATGGGAGAACCGTCGTAGCTTTGAGGGAGTACTGGTGTGAGAACGCCAAGTCCACGATTCGTCGAGCCCATGCCTGTCGGACTCTTGGAGTCCGTGGACAACGCTGCAGCCTACCATCGTCCCCTGCTTTGCCAACTCAGTCCTGTAGTGTGTCCGAATGTACGATTGCGCGAGCAAAATTCAGTCGCGTGGTCCTGGTTCTCGCGTCATTTGCCACGTTACGACAGATATACACTGTTAATATATAAAATCAATGAATATTCACGAACATGTCCGAGAAAACGATGAGCTGAGCCAAACGGTAGACACATCTCATTTGGGTATCCAAAAACCATTTCGTAAAGTTTCAGCAAGATCGGAGAGCCGCAACTTTTATTAATGAAAACTAATAAGCCTTCAAGGAGCTACGGGTTAGACTTCAAGTCGAGAGTGTGATATCCTCTTTCAACTTTACATCCGTTCAATTTCTATATTCCGTGGATTTTCGGAGCGTATAAAAATGATTGGGCTTCGGGAACCGCACTAAACTGGGCACGATTTTCCGCAGACTTGCCGTCTACGCTTTGGTATTGTGCCTTTGGGACGATCGACTGTCAAAGGCCAAGGCGAGCAATGAAAATTCGAGCGATCGCAAAGGGAAAAGTTGCTCGCCGCACATCAGAGGAAGCAGCTGAGATGGCTTACAAAGTGGCTTACCCAGGCGCGCACGTAAAACGAGCTCGGCTAATACGAGTCGCCAGCCGCGCTAACTAATTACTGTCGAATTTTTCTGAATTAGAAGAGAAGGAGAACCAACGCGCACACAAAGTAAGTACAATATCTGGTCGGGCAGAGAAAGTTTTCCGCAAAAGAGCGAGGAAGGGAGCGAGGTTGAAATGGCTAAGCGCTGGCCGGGAGAGCGGTTTTCTCCATTGCTCTCTCTCTCTCCCTCACTCTCTTTATTTCCATTTTCGAGTGTGCGGCTATTTAAAATGAAAAGGGGTTAGTGCTTTACCTTTGCATAGTCCAAATAGGGAGTCTTTCTCAAGGGGAGTCAGAGTTTAGAGTGTTATTTTAGATGGCTGAGTCTTGCAGGCTCAGAGTTTCAATAGATTAATTATTATACTTACTGTGTACGGACTTTACTGGCACTGACTCAATTTACTCAGACCGGCGAGTAGAACATTTAACAAAGTTTTCCAAGTTATTACGAATTCTAGATACAATATAATACGAGAGAGTGATGGAAAAGTTGGGATCGAAATTCTAAAAAGTTCGGAAAGAAAAGCGATTGAAATCTACAAAAATATGTTAGAAAAAGTTTCGGCGCGTGGAATTTCAAGTCCCCCAGTTCCGCCCGTTGAAGTATGCAAAAATTGCATAGAAGAAACTCATGCTTACATTTGAATTTTCTTGTTCTCAACAACGTGATCGTTATTTAAGATGTATAATATAAAATGTTATGAAGTAAGTGTGTCTCGTATGATCTGGTACCTAACACGAGCCACCATTTAGACTTCATACGTATGAAATTCTAAAGGGACGCCGTGAAACGGGATAGTGTTGGTAGAAGCACAGAATGATGACAAGAGAAGACATTTGGACTGGTCGAGAATGTTTATACCATGTTGTCAGAAGCCATTTTCTGCATTTTGCTTTCACAAAGAGAAAGAGCTTTGTGGCGGGGAAAAACTCGACCTCACGAATCGGACTCCGGGACCCTTATTTTCGTATTTTAAGGGTCGAAATTGGGATATTCGCATCTAACGCCGTACAGTGACCGTTCGCGCTTAGTTAGCTCATATAGGGCACATCTCACAATTAAGTGAAAAATGATTGAGATCCATTGTTTCCACGAGTTACTCGAAGGAACTGGCCTGTCCTTGTTAGCTGAACAACTATTTCTGGATTATATGTCGGCAGATGTTATCCTAGATTACCGACAATACATATTGATTTTCTCATTGAGTCCGATTTAAAAGGTAATATTAATTTCAACGAATCCCGAGAGAGAGTGCCTCGAAAATAAAGCATCGCGGGTAATGTCTTTTTATTTATCGAATAATAAAAAATTTCTCATTCTAAAATAGCTCGCTCGGAAATATCTCACAGTAATATCGAAAATTCCGACGGCAGTCTGAATTTTTAAGCGTGTATACACACGTATATATTGCATTCCACGTGAATATCTCGAGCATCGAGCATAATACGCTATCGGGCAAATTATTCATAGCCGGCATAAGAGTTTCGACGATAACGAAGCACACAGTAAATCCGTAGTGTTCTACTCCTCATAATCACGCGAAAGCTCCTCTCCTTTACCGCATATAGGCCCGCGCTGGAATCGGACCACTCTCGGTGGCCCCGCACTCCGATACATTATGCACGCGACCCGGCTCGGATATACCCTGGCCCTCGTGGCCGCGAAAATTCGGGCGAACGTGGTTTTTCCATTAGCTCGATGGAGGAAGGGGCGCGCCAAGCTCGGTCTGACCTAATGGGATTTGAGGTCCACTTGCTCCGTGTCTCTGCGGCCGCGGCGCTAAGCCTACGACCCTCCGACTGTTTGGCGCAGCAATTAATGATCCTTTGAAAAAAAATCCAGCTCTGCGGACGTCCCTGTTTAGCCCAATTCGTCTTGTCCCTTGTTTTCCCTAGAAGCTTCTATCTCGGGCTGAGTGATGGCGAGGGATCGCGCGTTTATGCGCGTGTGGAGGGTTGACGCGTCACGTCTGACCTATTTCGGCAGTTACTACTTCGGCATTAATTGAACCCGTGAATGAATCGGTCCAGAATTTATTTCGACCAAGGGAGAGACGAGTTCCCTGATGGATATATGTATTATTCTTTGCTCTATCCACTGGATGTTTCGAAAGGAACAAATTGAAGTTCACGAGGAAAATCAATAATCATCACGCATCACTCGGGTGAACATTTTTTTCAATCGTCTTAATTATATCTTTGATATTAAGCGCTTTCAAATCCCAACAAATCTTATTCATCCGGAACAAATCACCGATTTCCACACACGATTTCGATCCTCTCAATGTGGCTCATTCATAATTTGAACAAGTATATTCGACGTGGCAGGGGAAGGGGATCCATTAATGAATAATAATTTCGCAAAATACCTGATTAAAAAAGAAAAACGAACAAGGACTAGCCGCGCCCGGACAAAGGTGAAATGGAAAAGTTCCCTTTAACGCGACCAACCGGACGGGATTCGGTTGCGCGCGTTATTTTCCGCGAAGCGAACTGCCGGGGCGTCGGAGCCCGTCCGGAGGGCAGAATTAAGGCGGAATTAAAACTGCAAGCGCGCCACGCTACGAGGAAGAGGCAAGCGGGAGGAATTAAAGGAAGAGGCCCGTGAGGAAGGGGGCGGGGGGTCAAACAAGAGGACGCCGCGCCGGATAGCCTGCAGGAGATGACAGAACAAACACGCGGAGAGAGGCGACCGGCGGCAGCCAGTCACGCTGCCACTGCAAATTACGATCCCTCGCCAAGTTTCTACCTTTGCTCTCGCGCTGCGCCGCCCACCCGAGTCCCTCGCCTTCCTTTATGATCTTGCCGAATTTTCAGCCAACGAAGAGTTCCTCCGTCTCTCGGTTTACTCACGCGCGCTATTGCTTTCGGGATATTCTCGAGCACTGCGTGGAATTCTCGAAAAATGAAAAAAACATATTGCATATATAACCAGTCGAGGTTAAAGTTCGATCGCAAAGTTTCTCCCGTGCCGCCGATAGTCGGATATATACGCGTTGAGAAATTCAAGGGAGATCGCATTATAAACCGAGCATACCAAATTACAACTTCACTTTTCAGATCTTATCATTCAAATAGAAAAAATAATTCAATTTCTACGAGAGAACGAGTTCTCGGCCGCGAGCTCATCTCACCGCTCGGCGGCATTCATCCCTGCCGGCTTAATCCTCGAGAAAGAATTAAGACCCTTTCTTCGCCTCTGTATAATCTTAAAATTAACCCATCTTCATAAATATGGAGAGCAAGAGAGAGAAAGAAATAATGACGCACTTTAATCTGAAGCCCACCTCGTACCTCTGATTGAAAAACTTGAATGTGCGGCCTTGCCGTCTCTGCGGTGCGTTGAGAAATTGCTCGAGGTGCCGAAGTGAGGATAGAGACGAGGGCGAGAGAGGCCGGAAAAAGAATTCGCCGTATGCGGATAATAGCGCAGATCACAGCGAGGAAGGAAGAGCCGGGCGCGCTGGCGCCATTGTGAATTGGCTCTTTGCATATAATTCCTTGCTCGCAGCTCCTTCGCTCCTCGTTGCTGTACCCGTACCTACTTCTACCCTCGCCCCCGGAGTATTATTACGTTATTATATGGAGGGCTTCATTTTGAAATGCATCGACTTCTTTCGATTCCTATCTTCACCTCCCGGCAGCCTTCCCGCTATTTTCTTTTTTATATATCAATAAGCTTGACAGGTGCGCAGGCTGACGGGATCGAGTGCGGCCCTCCAATATCGCATTTTTCACGTGGAATTTATGCGTTCTGGATATTGTTTTTAAAGCCTCACGGATATAGAAAAGTCTTTATCGTATACTGATATCCAATAACTACTTTGCCCACTGGCTCTGGGCTCCAAGTATCGAGCGTTCCGTCGATAAAATCGAGTCGAGGATGGTCGAGCCAATTACTTGTTACTGCAGCCTAATGAAAAC
Source organism: Aphelinus certus (assembly GCA_020882725.1). Taxonomy (NCBI): domain Eukaryota; kingdom Metazoa; phylum Arthropoda; class Insecta; order Hymenoptera; family Aphelinidae; genus Aphelinus; species Aphelinus certus. Next base: position 66,483,571 of record CM037084.1, on the reverse strand, counting down.
GCGGTAATAGTAGTTTAATTTCGTAATTTAACACACGTCGCATTTATATTCGCTTTCTCGACTGAGACACAGATACATACAACACCATCTTCCCGCCGTATAGTAAACCGAGAACTGAAGCCGAAACAATACATATACAAACGAGTGGACGAAAATCGAAACGATGCATGATTCATGGCAACACCAAGCGTATTTGCATTTTGTATCGGCAGAGGCGACCGGGTCGTTAACGACGAGAATAAAAAGAAGAAGTAATTCCCCGACAAGACACTCGTCGCGTCGACACGAGCCCCGCTACATAGAGATGCCCGATTTATCTTGGGCCGCGTTACAAACGACACTTGAGCTATAGACCGCGCCTGGGTATCGACAGCGGCGGACCACTCGACTCGATCTCTCTGCAACGTGTAAGCGATAGCTCGAGGACCATCCAGACGAAAGCCGTCGCGCGCTGATTTATTAAGCCCAAGCCGGTCATTATGCATTATACTCGGCCCCGGGAAAAACGACCGAGAAACCGAGCACGGACTATTTGCTGGCTCTTGTCGGGCTGCGAATTACTTTATGGATTGGCTTTTTGTCCTACCTCCCGTGTACGCTTGTTCCCAAGACAGTTATGCATGATTGATGGGAAATAAATCAAGATAGCTAGCCGCTGGATACGTTGGCTTTACCTGTCAGTGTACCGAGAGAACCGAGCTTGGTTTTTAAATATACGAGAGTGCTGCTGTTAACTGTTTGCTATCGAGCCCACGATAAATCAATCGACCGGCTTGATGCTCGAGCATATACACGTGCATCAGCATAAATGAACGAGATACCCGGTAGTTTACAGCCAATAAAATCATACCATGAACATTTACTCGAGTACCAGAGGTAAATTTTCCTCTCGGACCCATCGCGTCGCGGATGGTTTCTCCTTCCGCATCTCTTGGGTAATAGAAACAATATGTTTGGGTATTGTACAGGAGTTTTTACGAAGGAACACATTTTCGATTTGGCACCTATTCAAGCTCTAGTTGAATAAAAGCGACGGAAGATGAAATTTAACGATTTATAGAACTGATTAGCGTCCAAGCCAAAGCTGTTATTGATTCGGAGGAACGATTAGAACAACCGGATATTGTCGTCCGGATTCAGTCGATTTTAACTCGAGCAATCTGCCAATACCTCTGGGAAGGTTCGTTTGGTCGACGACGATCGACGAGCTCGTCGGCTGCTCGGGCTGTAATCGTTAGCGGGAGCTTCTTCCACTCGGAGCTTTAAATCAAGACGAGGACGATTTTAAATGCGCGCCAGCTATTATCGCGCGCGAGTTTCTCGTTATTCTGAATCTCAAAAACAGCCCCGGTGCTCGTTACAACAGCCTCTGCCACAGTTGCCCGGGTATAAACTCTCGAGTGCCGGATCAGCACTAATACCTGGGGCGAGCCAACTTTTGCCGAGCGAGTTTTCCGGTGAGCAACAGCGGCGGCAGCGTAAATATAATTCATACTTAACGTAAGATGAATTCCGGAAAGTTTTAGCTTGCGAGCGTACACGCGGGGCTCAGGAAGCGTATACCCGCCGGCCTGATTAATCCTATATCGCGGAGGCGGGCCAACGACGACTCGCGACACGCCACAAGAGCTCTGTGTCTCTGTTCTTTTCGATGCTGGGTTTTTGAATTTCATATAGAGAGTTTCCCAAAAACAACAAAAGTTGACGGAAATGTTTGTGCTCGGGGAGAAACGAGGAAATTGCGCCGTCCGGGGAGTATAAGTTCATTAAAAACGATTCAGCTGCCTCATCACGGCATTTGGATTCGCCAAACAACTTTTTGCCAGTTTTGTTAGTTTGTTCTAAAATACTTGGATAACTTCTAGGCAGCGCTCGATCCATGTCCGTGTCTGGGTCTGACGTATACGTCGATAGTAGTATACTTGAGCTCTAAGTCTCAAAACTACTGAACCTATATCACCCCCAGCTATTGACAGTAGCTTTTTAATATACTCCAAAGTATCATAGATTATTTGGATCGGTTATAATTTATTTATAACAATTCTAGTCTTTTTCTAGTCTAACCAGGAGAGCATGATTGGGTGATCCTATGACGCCCTTCAGCTTCAGGAGTTCTCCTTCGTGCCACTATATGTCTAGTCGTTCTCGCGATTGAAATGATAGTAAATAAAAAACCAAAATTTTTCCTTTTCCACTTCACTCTGGATCGGCACTCAAAGATCGACCATTTTCACAATATTTGAATTATGGAGGGTGTATACCACAACGAAAAACCAAAAATGTTGTTTATTTTATAATTCTTTGAGGATTCAATGCTTGGGAAACTTAAATTTAAAATTGCTATTCGTATGAACTATGAATAATTATAATTCCGAGTTATATTACCTACAGAGCAGGAGAAGACGCGACTGGGGATGGTAGTAGCTTATAATATGGGAGGGTTGCTGAACACAGCAGGAAACCTGTACATTAACTATCCTTCATCTCGGGCTAATAAGTAGGCAAAGCTAAGAGAAGGTGTTCGAACGGATGCAAGAGGTGGTTTAGACAATGTGACGAAATACGGATGAAATCTATCAATGATGATGGTTGAAGTTTTATATAATAGACCGAAAACAGAAAGAAACGATTTTTTTAATAACCCGTGTACCCTACGCCTACGGTTTAGACATAATTTTTTGTTGGACAAGGTAGGAGACGTTGTCAACTTCGGGTGACCAATCAAGATGAAGCTTCCTGAAATGCTTTTCGGGTAACTCAATGAGCCTCAATGAGCCACAGATATATACGGCATTTAAATCTAACGTCTCGATTGCCCGAAGATATTCTATGAATTATTCTCAATTTTATGCATTTACTATGAATTGTTGCATGCATTCGTGAAATCATACATAATTGATAGAATATCTCTGAGAAATCGCAACATAGACTGGATGGCTTCATGTATGGTTTATAGGGTAGCCGAAACTCATCGTGGAAAGTTTCACTATGATAGGTCTCCTGAAGTTGACAACCTCTTCTATAATAAGCGTACATTTTCGGTCTTGGGTTTTTCAGCGTGAAAATTCTTGGGCCCACGGACAGTTGCTATGGTAACAAAACAAGGCCAAGATCGCTAAAAAAAATCGATTGAGTCATAAACCGTGGTATATAATACGCAAAAGAAGACCAAAAGGCCTATTATGGCAAAAGTTCATAATATATAACCATAACTTAACAGTTACACTTTCGTGCCTATTTATACAACCTACAAAACATATACGATTTTCTTTTGCACGGCTCGGTGGAGTCATTCCTCGATCGACAGCACAAAATGTACTCAATCTCCGCTCAATCGCGCAACACGTCAAGCACGAGCGAAAATTATTGACAGGATGTCAATCGAGTGGAAATACTTGATTTTTTTACATTACATTCGCTCTTCTCTTTTACTCTATAGCTGGGTGATGTTGAAATATTTCAATTGGAATTTTAGGTACTTAATGACAAGGTTTGATAACAACTTTTCTTTTCTCGAATTCCAACTATACCATCGCATTTTAGTCTTATAAGAGAAATAAAATTATCATATCAAATTTTTCCAAAAAGTATAATACTCTAATATGATACTATAAAAGAATTATTCCAGTCTGTCGATTCAGAATGCGGAAACTCAGCAGAACAAAAAAACATAACAAAAACACGTGCTCGCTCGCGGGAAGATTCGTCGAGTTATGAATATTTGAGTAATTATTTCTATAATACAAATATCGACGAAAAAAATTTTTTTTATCGTATTTTTTTTCAGCAGTTCCGCACAATCACATTAAACATCCCGCTGATCGAAAAATATCAGTTTCCACCTCGGCTTCTCCTCTCCTCCACCCCCATTACTGCTACTCCGGCGCGGTGTATCTAATATCGGATCTGATACTGCCGTTCGTGTAGAGAAAAAGGGAGCGAAAATCAGAAGCTCTTGGTGTAGATTCCGGTGCGCTAATCCCTCCAACTGGCTTTGGGCGCCTCTCGTTGTTTCTAGCTGGATTTCTTTGGCTCTGTTGACGTTGCTTTTTCTCGCTGTGGACGAGAAGATAGATGGCCATGAGAAGGGAGTTTCGGACTTTTTACATTTGACGTTTGCTGGGTGATTTAGAGAGCGTTCGTGAAGTTTGTTGATCAATGGCTCCATACGTGCACCGAATAATTGAATGCAAACTTGAGGCGGAAAGGAGAGTTGACTTTGTGTACGGATGAAGTCACTGCATGACTCGAAGTGTATTTTGACAGAGTCGGAATAAGAAATTTGATCGTCGATATCATCTTCAATGATAATTCAAGAGGAGAACGTTCAATGGTAGCTAAGATCCAACTATTGTGTGATTTACTAGGAAAGTGAACATTATATGGATATAGATATGTGTAAGGCTCTACGAATGTGACATCAAGTTCAATGCGTTGGTAATGATGTGATGTCATATTCATTGTAGTATATGCATACCGTAATCACGGGAACTTTCAACACTTTTATATTTCACTGATTTTTGAGCTGAAAACCAAATAAAAACACACAACCTAATTATTTTTCTATTTCCTATGTAATGCACAATGAAACTAGGTGCTCTGTACAATTCTCCTACCTTATTAATTTGGGAATTAAGCCGCGGGGGGAAAAATCACATAGCTTCGTAATTGAATAAAAAGAATTTCGAGTTTGCTGAACCAATGTAGCCCAACCCAAAGTTGCACATTCCCACACGAATCTCCCATTGTTTTTTTATGCTCATTTCCCGTGTTATTGTTTACGTTCCAAATAGTACGTGACGCATTTGAATTCGAGCTCTGCTGAACGAAGCTTCGAAATGCCGAGCAAACAAATCAAATAATCGAGTTTTTTTCACCCGTCATCAACTGAATTCGAATTCATTGACATTGAGGTTTTGATTGATTTAAGATTTCGTCTCCCTTGGGTGGACTACTCTTGCATTCTTTGTCTGACTTGGCTTTGCGATGAGAGACAATAAAATACGTAAAATGATAACAAATTTGTTTCTAATTGTTTCTACGATGGTTCTGAATCAGAAACCTGTATGCTATTGGCATTATTAAAAAATCATCAGTTGCATAACCGGTCATTGAAACGAGTGATTGAAAAATAAAGCCGACGTTGAGCGATTGTATCAACTCGCGAGGGCCAACAGGCGTACAGAATCGTCGCCTTAATTGAAATAAAAGCAAAAAAACCCCCATGAATAAGGGGCTCCCGGTGGATACGCGAGAGTAAAATGATTGTTAGCCGACAGGAGCGGCGCGAAGCATAGCAGGTCGACAGTCCGGCTGCGCTGCTTTGTATTAATGCGAAAGCCATGCATCATGCTCGACGCGTATCGACAGGGCCTCTCTCATTTCGCGCAGTGTCTCTCCGCATCTCCGCCGGCGCGATTCTTCCTTTTCCTCTTGTTTTAGCCGGCCACGAATCCAGGTCACTATATAGATAAAATAAAAACACGCGGGGCACATCGTCAAAACGGAATGTGCCCAAGTGCGCGGGCGTATCTGGCAGGATTATTTATCGGGCGATTTAAATTGCGCGTCGTCGCCCCGCTATAGCGTATAATATAATGCGCTGACTTGACAAACGGCGACGCCCACCGCCAATATTCGTCCTAACGATCGGCGGCTATATTGATGAAAAACCCATCGGCAGGCCATGAAACGGAGATCTATTTGTCGTCGTGAGTGGTTCCGTTTCCTAGCAGAGTGAATGTGGGTGGATATAAGTGTGTATACCGCGCGAGATTATCGCGTGACCTCGACGAAGAGTCAGGAAAAAATTTACCAAGGACGGGTAGCTTGTTTATATGGGGGTTTCAATGGAATTCGTGCGTTATGGGGTGGAAAGTTTACTGTCAGTGATGAAAAAAAATTTAATTTTCGTTACATCCTTTTTATTTTCTCAAATTAACTAGATATTTGTGCTATTTTCCCATTTTGTCATTATTTTTACCTTCTTTTTCATTAAAATGGCTCATGTAGTTTATATTCCAAGTGATATCTGAACTCGTGAAAATAAAAATAATGTTATATCAACATAGTATTGTACAAATAATACACATCTTGTGATGATTATCACTTCGCTCTAATAATACATTGTAACGAGTTTTAAGCCATATGAATCAAGAAATATATATATTCTTTCTCCTGGTGCATATGAATGCATATTTTCTACACCATAAGAAGGAATCTACAATTGCATACTGGGATCCAGTTTTGCTCTCAGGCGCATACAATTATTGTTATAAGTATTCATGAATTGGCGAAAAACTTGGTAAAAGTTTAATGACCTTCCTGCGACTGCATAACTTGAGAACAGAGGAAAAACTCAGTGACTACATTCAGTGATTATACTGAGATTGAGGCTAATAATTTCTGATGCAAATGTTGAGCAATCAAGCATTCTTCTGCACCGATGTGTATAGAGACGCGAAGCGCGTGATATTTTGAAAACTTATTATTAAATTATCCAAACGAATTAATGACGCCAGCTTTAATTAAAACTTTAAAGTCGAAGGGTTGTAATTTATATTATTATTCACGAATCGAGTACGAGAAAAAAACTAGCCACAACAGATTTATTGATGGTCTAACTTCGTTACATTTTGATCAACAAATAAATAATGTAAATGATTTGAAAATAAATATTCTATTTAACAGAATGTGAATTCCAAAAGTTTGAAAAATACATTTTACTGAGAATCAATCCAATGCCCACAATACATAATGCCATATCATACGTACCATGTAAATAATAAGAATATTCAATCTAGCGCTACCAATGTCGCATGCAGATTACAAAACCCTCAAATTCAATTTATATCCTCTGGCTGTCTCGTTTCATATTATAAATAATACCATTAAGCACGTAATAGCTAAGATAGAATCGCGAATTGTTAACAACGTGATTGATATTCTGAAAAAGATTAAAAAGAAACCTTTCATAAGCTGATTCTACTTCTTCCCTCTGATGATGGCACCAGACGGAGCACTTATTTTCTGTAATATGGAATTTTAAGTTTTAACAGGAAAAAACCACCGCCCACGTCGCAAGGGGAATGTTCTAAAATGCTCGGCACTAAAAAGTCCCTGACTCTGGGTAAATACGTTTGGGTCACACTTTCGGACGTGAAGATCCACCGATGGAGTTGAATAGGCTTTTGGAAAATTTAGTCTGAAATATTTTCTGGAATATTTTTATCATATTTATTCATCAGTTTATATTTTCAATTTGACATGAATCTTAAAAAGTGAAATTCGTCTTTCTCAGCACACAAATCCTGATGAGTTTGTAGAGCTTTGTTGGAAATCCACGACCGACTCGCTGAATAAATCGCCCCCGAGAAACGAATCAAGATCGAAGAAAAAGAAAAATACCAGGGGGAAGAAATGGAAAAAGTCGAAATTTGTCCGCGCGGGGGGAAAAAAAGCGTGCGTCACGTTTTTCATAAAAATGAAATCCCTTCGTGCCAGCCACTGCTTCCCCCCCCCCCCCCCCCCCCCCCCCGTCCTATCAATGGGAACAAAAAGAAATGGAGCCAGAGATGAAAGAAAGAAACGCAGCCCAATATGCGGGAGAGCATCGGCTTCGAAAAATACCCACAGGGGCCTGGCAAATCCGAAGGCGCACTTTTCGCGCAAACAACGAGCGAAACAAGAGAAAAGCATCAGAGGAGAAAAAAAATGTGGCGAGAGTCGCGCGTGGAGGTGAAACAGTAATGAAAGGAAGGGGACACGCGTGCAGTTTTTTGGGTTGTCCTCGCTGTTTCTCGTCTGGTCAGCCGGGACAGCGGATTGGGCACACAAGAGTTATCAGCCAAAGTTGCCAGATCCCGGCTCGCGAAAGTAGCTCGCGAAAGTAGCTCTCGGTTGATTATTATACTTTGCGCTCGGTATGCTTTGTTACTCGCGGCGGGCAAGTTTTGCCGAGATATGGTTATCGAGTTGCAAACATCACCCGACCATCCAGACTCACAAAGAGTTCGCCAAGTAGGTATGGAGCGAGTAAGTTTGCGCGCAAGAAACGAGGAGCGCGACTTGGCTCGTGTGGTATAACTAGGATTGAATTTCTGTTGATTTGTCCGTGAGATGTTTGTACGATCTGGCAAAGACCAGCTCATCCGATAATGCTCGGGGATACGATATCATCGTGCCTCATTAACGGTCTATCAGGTGGAAATTCGATATAGAGAGACGAATAATTTAAAACTAGGTAAAAGCGTAGTCTGAAAATAGAGTCTTGAGAAATTGTAATTACTGCGAATACTAACATTACTCCATGTAGAGTTTTACGATCGTCTTTTAACAATCTGTCAAAGAGTGAGAAAGCTTAACGTCCAAACGAAAAATCCATTTGCCGATTTTAAGGCGCAGTTGTAAGAACTCGTAGCATCGATAAAGATAAAAGCATTAGTAAGGAAGCTAATGGTCTAATCTGGGGCGGACATCAGAGTTCAATTATCTCAGCTTCTACGATGGCAACATCTCAATCCCTCGACGGAAGGGAACAATCCAACTTTCGCAATGAATGCAAGAGCCGCGTAAGTAGAGATCCGAAACTTTATCAGAGACATCTGAGAGTCAGAGAGGGAGGGGACATTAAATATCGCTCGCCCGGACATATTCAATAAGACATTAATAACAACAACCACGATAACAATATTACCGGTAGCGCGTACAACGAGACGAAGAATTCGAGTAGGTTGAATTGGTTCTTGGGTGAAAGGGTCGCGATGTATTACGCGGTGCCAGTCACCCGAGCGCGCAGCTCGAAAAGAAACGCGATGGGAAAATGGCATTTTCACTTTTCAACGCCGATGCCGGCTCACTTACACTTTGCCGGCTCGATAATCGAAGGAAAATAATTTGATTCCATCGATGAAAAGAGGAGGAAACGAATCTTCGCACCGCTCGCTCGGACCGGTACTGATAAGACATTTTTTGCCAATCGCTTCCTCGATGTGTGTGTGTGTGTGCTACCTCGAGCGCGCTGAAATCGACCCTTGGCACAATTGATTTTTCTCTATGTTGTGTGCCCGGTACAGAATCGCAGACGGTTGAATTCGTCCGGATAGATTAGACGTTATTTGTTTCGATTTTATTTCGGGAAAATTCACGATACATTTGTGTCTCTCCCACCAAATCTGCGAATCAACAAAAGTTCCTCGCCGAGTAAAATCATCCGATTCAATTCGCCGATCTGCGAAGGGCTCGTAAATTTGCCAGGGACGGCAAAACAAGATGGGGCAAAATAAAACTTGCCAATAATTGAAAGCCGCGCGGAGGTTTTCCCAGTGTGATCGCACTAAATCTGCCAGTCGCGTCCGGATCGATCTGAGAAAACCAAGATAACTCGGTACGAGCGAGTCGAGCTTCGTCTAGATCCTGTTGGAAGTGTCCTCTCCACGTGGAAAAACACACACACACACACACACACACACACACACACATTTCTCTCTCTTTTTCTCGACACTTCGAACTGTGTACACTTCAAGTTGGCCCGAAACCTCGTGTCGCTCGAGCTCGTCCGCCACTTGCGTTCAGGTGGTGCGCGCGCGAGGCGAGGCTGACCCTCTCTCGTTCTCGCTCCCTTTCGAGCTCGCGCATGCACGTCACGCCCCGTATTACATTATCATCCGAGATTTTCCGCCAGCTGCAAAATCCCTTGAGTGCGCCGACGTATTTTTCCATTCCGCGCGACGAATTTACCGCCGACAAGTTTTATGGCTCGCTTCGGAGTCGGATCACCCCCCGGCCTCCGGGTCCTCCATTACAATAGTTCGCCAACTGGGATTGTATACGCGAGAGATGGCGATTCTATCAAACTATTCCGAATTTCGGATTGCTATACTCTTCGGAACGCGCGAGCGCCCTGGAATCCAGCGGGTCGGCAATTTTGCGCGTGTATAATTTTCCAAGTTGGCCCGCGGATAATAGGGATCGGAGTATCGGAGTTATCTCTTTGGACGATCGTCCGAGCTCCGGGGCTCGCTTCCTTCTTCCGATTCCCTCACAATGAATCGCCCCAGGTATATATAAGACGGATCGGGAGATACGACGCTGTACTAAGGGCCGAGAAAGGATCGAGATCCTTCCTACATTTTGGTGAATACATTCCGGTAAATACTTTCGAATCTCGATTTATTCAGATCTACCACCACCATGTATTTTTGTTTCTTCTCCGTGATTTTAACCTATTTTCGGTATATTCACGTTTAAACTCTATATTAAGTTTATCTGAATATTCAATGATTAAGAAGAAGCATACTTAGAACATCGAGTGTCAATAAAGTTTCAATTAATCTTAGGGATTGAATCGACAACTTGGTATTGGTATAATAACAAGCTATAAATGTATTTCCAATGCACTAACTCCAAAGATTCAACGCGAACTAAACTATATGGAAAATATTTGAAATCTGGTTTATCGAACGTATAGGTCAAAAGGTATAAAATAAAGTGACCATAACGAACATTGAGCCATTTTAAAACATTGAAAGTATTACAAAATAAGGTCGCATTACATACGCAAGAACCTACATCTATCCAACGTGTTTCCCACTTTTACAAATTATCAGTATTTACAGTAGGAACGAATGTAGCTCGGATAAAACTGATGTAACCATCTGGAAGATGAACTTTTTCCTACGTAAAAATGGCCGTATGCAAAAACAAGATTGAGTTTACACGCCAAAGAATAAAGTTTACAAGTATTCGGAGAAACGTACTTCCGAAAAACATAAGGAATGTAAGAGAAAAATTTACATTTTATCTTGGAATTGCTCCGAAACAGTCGCACGGAGTAAAGGATCGACCGACCCTGCGACCGAACGTCTCTTTTTTACAGCTTCTAACATAACCCGAGCACCACTAAAGGCCAGACAGCACGAGTATTCCGAGATATCATACATTGGTTAACCAGGCACATACCTCGAGTATTACAGTGTTGTTCATCACTAGTCCTATTCTAATATACACAGAGGAAGAAAACTTGTAATTATCCCCGTCGTTGGCAATGCTCTCCACCGAATCCTAGTTATTACAATTCAAACGATCCGCCAGCTCGCAATCACCGGTGGAATCCTCACGGAATAGCTAGCGTATTCCAATCGCGACGCACGCGACCAAAGTTTCCTCCGCCGGCAATATACGAATGCCAACGGACTTTCCTCACCTGCGAACTACCGTAAAGTCAATCAATCCATGAAAATAATATGGCTCTCGACAATCGCTCGTATATACGATCTCTCTAGATTGCGTGGATTCACGCGCGCCAGCAGCGACGTCCCCCGCTGCGGCAGCCAGGAGGAGGGAATTGAGCGGCGCGCCGCTCTCGCGGTCGTAAATTCACACAGCAGCGTCGTTCGACGCGACGCAGAAATCCATCGGGTCCGCGTAAATCATTTAAATCGGAATTGGCACTTTGAGCTCGCGCGTACACACGCCTGTATCGCCGACCCGAGCCGAATTTCCGGGGGGCCGATTATATCTGTGTGCTGGTCGCGTTCGCACACGGCCGCCCAACTTGTTGCGACCTCACCGTGAACGCGCGTATGTTAACGCGGAACGTTTTGGTGCTTCCCCGCTCCCCTCCCCCCTTTTCGCGAGAGCCAATATCTCTGTGGGGCCGGGTGTTGTAAGCCTGAGATTGCAACCCCTTTTTCCCGGCTGATTCACGACCGCGTCTGTGTACCGCGCCTTTGTTTTCCCCATTTCACCTATTGATATCGTGTGGAACGCGACCCTGCAATTATTCAAAAATGTCTCGGGGGCTTATTCGGCGCTGCATGTGAGCCAACCTAATTAGAGCTCGCCTATATTGATCAACGGCCTGTGCTTAAGAAAGAGATGCGAACGAACGATTTCGTGTGAGAAAGGCGAGAAACGGGTTCGCTATAACGGGATTCGGTAAGTGTCAAAAATTTTAATTTGGGAAATATTCAATTCATTCTGTTGTATTTCTACAAAACCGCGGTTAACACTACTCGAAATTGAGAAAAGCAAAGATTGCAATGGTCTGCCGTAGTAGCGTTAATCATTTCGAGACAAAAGTCTTTGAAATTAAATTCTATCAATGACAGGTTCTCGTTCATCGTCTTTGTATGTTATTATATCAATTGAGCTACTCAAAATCAAAATCGAAAAATGTTCAATCACTGTAACAATGCGTCTGAAAATCACTAGCCGACGGAGAAACAAAAGAGTTACCGTCAAACTCGTTCACAGTAATACCAATAATTACTCCGCAGAAGACTCAGAAAGCCCAAATCCGTAACGGCACGAAACGGAATCACAAATTGCAAGACATTTAAATCGAAGAACACCGCGGAACATTACGCGTATTGAAATGCCTTTCGAAGCTATATAGTATCCGGAGTTACACACACAGCGAGGCATCGATGCGTAGAGCGATTCAATTAGCGAGCGTTGCATCAGAGTCGTAATAGCGAAGTGCTCTCGCGGCTGGATTTGTCATGTGGTGCCGGAATATTCATCAAGAGCCTCGCGCGTGCGTCGGACAGATTCGTCCTGGGTGTATCCTGAGGTTATTGGGGAAAGACGCGATAGAGGATGGGTTCTAAAATACATTTACCCCCTGCAGCGTCGAAATAATTTGGGCTACGTTGCGCATACGCATTATTGATAATTAAAAGTTTCAATAAAAATTCCGAGTGTGAAATTTTCATGGAAAATCAAGACGGCTATGAGTAATCGAAATACTCAAACGAACTTCGAAGAAACAGTTGTACATTTTTTATGTCCAAATTAAATTTTATCAAACAATTGTAATAATAAATGAGAAAACTTCGTTCGAAATGGTGCTACGGTCAGCGTCAAACAAACGAATGCGATATCGATTTATTTTTTCGAAATTGGAACATTCGCAAAGCAAGCGAAAATGTATAGAAATCGATCGCGTAATCGCAATTCGATACACAAAGAAAATCTTTTTCTCACAACGGTATCATGTCTATATAGCTACGATAATAAAATTCCAAACGTAAAAAGCACTTTGGACATGAGGACATCTCGAGCAATTGAATTTCTCCTCTCTCACATATCGCTGAGCTGGTGTAACTCGTTTCCAATGGAATATCTCATTGGCAAAAGCATTTAAGCTCGCGGTACTCGCACGAGAGTCAGTTGGTAAGTGAGCGCTAAACGCGGCCAGTTGCGGAAAGCCCCAGCAGGTTGCTGCTCGGTCGGGGGGCTGCTATTTATCTTTGCTCTCTTTTCTCCCAATCAGCAGAATATTTGCGGGACAGCTCCGACACTGCCATGATACCTCGACACGTGTGAATGTCCCGTGTTAAACCTTGGCCGGTAATTTATTTGCCGAGTGGTTCACGAGCTACGAGAGTGGACAGCGAAGATTATGGTGTAGGAGCCAGAGGAATCGCGATGGTTGTTTCGTTCGACAGTTTCGTTGATGAATATTCAATTTTGGATGTTCCAAGGCTTATTCTGGCTGGGAAGACAATTTAAGCTATGCTGTTGGTGTTTCTATAAAAGAAGGTTCATTAATAAACATTTTTACCGACACCTCGGAGGGCCTCATTCATTTTGATTCTCTGATTATTCATAAAGTATAGTGTGGTGTCCAAACCTCTTGGAGGATTCGATCATGGTTTCGAGTTTTAGGATAATTACATTTTCAAAGTATTCTAACGTTATGGGATAACTATTGAAAAACCATTAGCGATTCCCCTGGAATTCCTCTCACGTATCTTCTGAACCACACAAGTTTGCGAAGGTTTATCTATCAGCTGTACGAAATCGAGAAAATAAAATCATTTACTCTAGGGTATTTTCGTAGATTATGTTCTCAACAACTTCACGAGTAAGTTAGGTAAGGAATAACTGCTCCCGATACTTTCTAATTTAACTGTGTTCATAGACCGCGGAAAGTCCGCATATTGGCGAAATAACCAGTGGGAAGGAAAAAATATACGAAAGAGTACGAGGGTGGAGAAAGTCGAAGATCCCGATGTATTGTTTGTTGTTTACTGGTTTGCCGAATTCCGCTAATCCGATTACGTGGTGGAGGAGAACGCGCGTCGCCCCATACATACATATCTGCTGCTTTTTTCCTTCTCCTCATCTCTCACATTACCTCTTTCTCATCTCTGTCAGCTCTACTTTTTGCCCGGCTACTACTCAGAGTCCTGCACGTTCTTCTCGCTACACTTCCTTGGCTTTTTTTTCTCCCCCAAGATTCATGGCGATATTTTTCGAGACGACAATGGGAACGACTTCCTCGCCGCCTTCCTGCACTATCGACTTGTTTTTGCCCCGTCTCTTTCTCTCTCGCTATATCTTGTCGCGCTTTTTCCAACTCGAATTGGGTAACCCAAAATTCTTTGCTCGGTTCGGTGGGGCAAGAGCATCGGCTCGTTGGTGTGCTCCGGCTGGTTAATCAGTGTTTTGCGAATCTTTTTCAATCGTGTGTAATTCAGAGTGCGACTATTGATAGCGACTCGAAGCGCATTGGAATTCAGTGAATTATACTTATTGTACTGCATAATCCATTCCCCAACTAGAGCGATTCGATTTATTTGATTGCCAAGGAGACCGTTCCAATGGATTCAATTCGCTGGTTTATGCCACAACATTAACGGCTATATGAACTGGAATTGTTTCAGATATTGAAATCAATCGATAACTGAAAAAATTTCATTTTGTATCTAATCATATTTTTCTGACCAACGGTGAAACTCATGCAGATTAAGCTTCTAATTTAAGTGAGAATCCTGATATTCTATCATCTGAATCACTATAGAGGAGTTATAGTTTTAATTTTGATCAAAGTATGGTTCATGAACGTTGTGTAATATGAGACAGCCTAGTCCTGCGGAAGGAAATTCACCGTCACTGATAACTTGAACCAGACTAAAATCGCAACTCCATCAGTTAGTTCGCTGTGAAACTAGGCTGATAGTAAGAGAAAATAGGCGGATATATGAGCATACCAGGTGACTGAAACCGCTTTAAAGCTCTCGGTTTAAAAGATGAACTTGCATAATAAATTGTCTCCATCGTTATACAGTTTTGGTATACGACAATTGTTCAACGCTCGGAACTTTCGCCGTACTCGTTTCAATTTCGGAAGTTAATCCCAAACGAACGTGCGCGTGGGTGTCGCACAATTCACCGAGCCTAGACCAAAAAAGTTAGGATCAACTCCGGGGGAAATTTACGTCAACCGCGAATGAAAAATATCATCTCCATTTCGCTTGCTTCATTCATCAAACTTGTAATTTTTATTCTCCCCCCTGAACTTGCGCGCGAGTTTGGTTCTTCGGATCCGCGTTTCCCTGTATGAATATACCTCGACTCCATAAACACACCGAGTCCGCCGCGGCAAAAGTTCAAATTTATTACCGCGCGCGTCTCGGCTGGCACGCGTGCACCTACACACGATCCGGCCGAGTAGTTTTCAAACAGCAATAATTTCGCGTGTCGTCCCCCGCCCCGCGCCCGCCGCGAATCAATACACAACGAAACGGCATCGCGAGACTACGGCTAGTTTTGAGCGCGTTTACCCGATTACGACATGGCACAAAATAGTTGGGCGCAAGTCTCGCGCAAGGACCTCGAGGTTCGCCACTGTACGCGCGCATAAATCAAGCCGCCACGAGCCGTAACTGCGTTATAACGCGGAATAAATTGCCGAGCTATGGTAACGCGTATACACGAGTGACAGGCGCGCGCGCGCGACACCCCTAGCACCTCTATTTCTCCCGTTGGCAGTAACTCGAAGAGGCGGAGGGGTACAGCGGCGCTGCGGCCGGGTCCCGGCAACCGGAGCGGCACGGCAAACACGACCCACCCTCCCCTCCTCCTCCTCGGAACAGACAACAGAGAGAGCGAGAGAGAGAGAGAGAGAGAGAGAGAGAGCTGCAGAGCCCCGTCGAGCTCAAATATTAGTGCAATTTTGCCAGGACGCGCGTTCCGGGGCATTATCCCCGAAACGAGGCGTGAGACGGCCGCCCCGGCGGCGTGTTCTACTGGGTGTGTTGTCCCAGGAGACTGTGCGCCGTTGCTCCTCCTCCCCCGTCTCTCTCTCTCTGTCTCTCTCCGGGCTCGAGAGCGCGAGCGACCGCTCCACTAATGGCTGATTAACGGCTAATTGGAAGATCGCTAGAGCCGCGCGCGAGCGAGCGAGTGAGTTACGCCGCGGACGGCTCCGCGGGATTTATGCAAGCCGGATTTTACACGGGCTCGTCGCCGCTGGGAGTAATAATTTCGAAGAGTCACGCGTTTCGCCACTCGGACGAGTGCTAGACCGAATCCTCCGGGTTGCGTGGCTCGTGCGCCAGTCCCGGAGCTATAGAGAGCTGGAGGGAAAACACTCGTCGCGCGAAACAATCGAACGAAACGGATCCCCGGTGGACTCGCGAGTCCTTACAACGCGCCGGGGAATTCACGGGAAAGCCGCGGTCCGTTGCGATAAAGGAGGAGGAGCGGGGCGAGAAGCGCGTCAGCTCTCGGCACACCTGTCGCGATGAGCCTTACATATATACATATGCTTTTACCTTGTTAGCGGTTGGTCGGGAGCGAGCAGCGGGGGGCTACCCTTGCGGAGAGTTCACAGGACGCGAGCCGCCTAGGAGATGCGCCCAGGCGGCATGTCCGACCGGAGCCCGACTCTCACCACTGATGAGCGAATCCTGCGATGCCCCGAGCACTGAACCCTCGCGCCGAGACTGACTTGTCAGCCCACTTGTCCAACGACCTCGTGTCCGTGTAACCGTGTGCTTGTGGGAGTGTGTTTGTGAGTGTGTGAGTGGGTGAGTGGGTGTGAGTGTGTGTAAGTGTGAGTGTGGTGTGTAAGTGTGTGTGAGTGCGTAAAGACGCGTGTATCACTCCGCGATAGGGAGCCGGCTGCTCGGCGCGCACTGCTCCGGCGGCAGCCAGCGACGCACTGCTGGGAAGGAAGGAAGAGGAGAAGCGGAGCGGAGCAGCGCGACAGAGACGAGAGAAGAGGAGAGACAGAGATGGGGAGACGGGAGTGCGAGAGAGAGAGAGAGAGGGAGACGAGAGATAGAAAGAGAGAGACAGAGAGAAGGAGGGAGAGCGAGAGGTACTGGGCGCAGGACGCGACGGCCCGGCCACTGCGCCGACACTGACTGCCTCCTGGTGCCGTGCATCGCAACTCGCCCCTCCCAGAGCCGCACAGCGCCCGGCGAGCTGCTGCTGCTGCTGCTGCTACTGCTGCCGCTGCCGCTGCCTCCCACCCCCGCCGCCCCACCCCTCCGCGCCACTTTTTCTCTCTCTCTCTCTCGCTCGCTCTCGCTCTCCCTCTCTCAATCAGCCGCTATCTTTATTACGGAATCCTGCCCGGCTACAGCTGCTGCCCCCCAGCACAGTTTGTTTTGGCTCTCACCCCACCACCCGCCTCGCTTTGCCTGCGCTTAGCTCTGCTTGAACGTGCCACCCTCGCTTTTGCGCCCCCCCCCCCTTTCTACTGCCAATTTCCAAAGGAATTCCTCGCCACGAATGTCTTTTATTGTTATCGAGACGAGAACGAGAGACAGAGAGAGAAGGATCTTCCTGCCCATCGCTCTCTACCTTTTTGATTGAATGCCTGCCGCGCTGAGATCCATATACACTATCTGGATGGGACTGGGTGAGACCTGGGTGAGACGAGAATCGCCGTCTCTCGCGACGAGATTTTTTTTTATGGACGAAGCTCTGCTTTGGTCGAATTTCGTCTTGAGTTGTCTGACCTGAGTTGGCTGGTTCTACTTCAATGTTTTTTCATACTTCGTCAACTCTCACTGTTTTTTGAAAGGACAATTTTCCTCTTCGTCCTTCCTGTGGATCCTTTGAGAAACTTATTCCAACATAAGCTTGCGATGGTTAATCCATCACGCGCCGTGAGTTATCATGTCTTTTATATATGAAGACAACAACGAATAACCTAATTAGCTTCCCTCATTATTTTAAGGATCAATCACTAGGCGAGATATTAAATAATATTAAATAAGTTTCCTGAATGAAAAGGGTATATCCTATTCAGGACAGATATTGATTACAGTTCAAAGGCAGTTTTATACGTTATTAATGATTCTTCTCTCGAAATGGTAATTGAGTTACGGAACCGTTTGAGTTAAGGATATTCACCAAGTTGATGAATATAATAATATGAATATGTCAACGATTCGCATCAATGAACTTTCAGTTCAAAACTAGCTATATTCAGAGGCTCTCAGCGCGTTTATCGTCCACACGTTCCGAAATTATATTTCAATTAGTGCTCTGAAATTTCATTCATCATTATTTTTCATTCACATACGAACTAATGAATTAATTTCAATATGGGCATTTGTGAAACATACATTCATATATTATACAACTTGAAAAATGAATTTGATTATTACAACCTGAAAATATACGAAAAACAGAAGAAAGGATCTTTAGATTCTCCTGCTGCTGACAAAACAGACTGAAACTGACTATTTTTTAATCAATCTATCTCATTTTTCTTGATCCTTTCTTTTTACAACTGGCTGTCTGGCTCGATATCCATATGTATATTCCACCCATATCACGAGGTCTGGTCTAAACCACTCTGTAAGCCATCACTTTTCATGTACTGAACCATCTCCATTATATTACTCTGATTGTCACACTTGCAAAAAATCTATCTTACTTATTTTCATAGATTTGAATGATAAAAGAAATTTATAATTCACTATATCACATGAAAAACTGTTCATCTTGCAGTTGATAGATTTTCATTACAACTTCATAAAACTTTTTCTCCAATATAGTATCAGCTTAAGAAAGGCAAAGTTACGAGACATGATTATCGAAAACTCATTTTGAACTTTATGAAAACTATGAATGAAATAACTTGATTCTATTCAGGCCGATGATCGCAAAAACTATTGACTATATCTTTGATCAATTCCATTAGTGAGAAAGAGTCTTTATTCAGTTAAAAACGAGAAAAGATCTTAAGACATTAGTTTTAAGAAGTTTCCTATAATGTGTAATTTTTCTGAAAATGAAAGGCACCGCGTCATGTATTTGTCAGGGATACTTAAATATATCCTTAGTTATCTAACTTAACAAAATCTGCTTTAATTCATAAATCTCAAATTCTCAACAATCAGTCGCAATAATGAATTCCAAGTGTATCATTCTGTATATTACGTATCACGTATTGCGCTGATGTATTAGCTTCGACTATTTTGTTATTTCAAAGAAGCTTCAAAAAGTTCCTAGCAAAACCCATCGCATACAGATACACGCGTGCGCTTCTTGCGAAAAAGAATCGACAAAAATCGCATGAGCCGCTGAATATAATATGAAGAAAAATATTCCTTACGTTACTTCTTCGTAGAACGCATGATAATCATTTCTGTTTTATTCATAGAAAACCCCCCCGAATGTATGGGATTGCTCAATGCATGAAAATTCGGCGGGCGCATTTGTTCCCCGATGTGAATTACACCCTCGTGCTCAGGAGTATCGGTTCTTTTAAAATATCAAGGCCAAGAGAAAATATGCTCCAAGACACGACGTCTGAATGTACTTTGATGAAACTGTAATAGCCTTGGAGTCCGATCGAGATAGCCTAGATCAGTATACCCGAGAGCTCGAAATCAAGGAAAGAGAAGTGCACGCGGGAGCAACGAGAGCAGGAGTTACGGCTGCAACGAGTACTGGAGATTAGCGCCGCTCCATTTTCCCCTTATCGGACGAGCAATATGCGAAATACGTATATGTAACGCGAGACGCATCAGCATCGATCCGCGGTGAAAGTTCGAGCGACTCGCACGCGAGCCCTTGCGCGGATACCTGTTCTCTTCATTTCCGGCCGCCAACCGCGACGGGTCACGGCCAACCTGTCCGGAGGCGCTACACGCACACGCCTCTCTCCCTTGACGCGATCTCGCGCTGTTGTCTTGCACCTCGTCCTTTTTCCTTTTCGCGAGCTTTCTAGAGCCGCGTCGGGCCGCGGATCGATTTTCCACCCGACTCTTCCCTCGCAATCAACTGGCTCGAGGCGATGGGGAAAAAATAGAACCGAGATGATTTACGGTGAACGTGTGGAATCAGATTACGACTGATTTTCCTGAAGAGTTGAATGATGACGTTTTTTTTCTACGGTGACTGCATTGCTACGTTAACATACCGAGCACCGCACCGCCTCGAAACGCCCGATTTGAATTTTAAAACTTGATTTTCGCCATTTGTAAAATCAAATTTTGGAAAATGGCATGTGTCACGTAAACCGGTGAATCGCATATATTTTCCAAGATAGATCTTG
>CM037084.1:66381947-66442123 GCA_020882725.1 Aphelinus certus | reverse complement strand
CTCAACCGTACTTTGAATTTCGAATGAAATCTCGCGCGAGTTTCTTTGGTTTGAAAATTTACTTTCTCCAAGTTCGCGTTGATGAAAAGAAAAAAAAATCAACACACCGACTTCCAGCAGATAGTAATCATGACGTAACGAGGTTGATATTAATTTAGAGATATCATCGCAATCCACGATCAATTCTCTCGAGTCTCTTATTGAAGTGATAAGCGCCGTTCGGAAAAAATAAATCTATCCAGAAGCTTGGTAAGTATGTACATCAACCCAAACCGAGTATTGCCACACTTATGAATTTGGTGCAAAATCAATCGGTTACAGTTGCTCGACACGACTGACACTCATTTATGCACTATGGTGAGTATCCAAACGCTATCTGAATCGATTATCTTCCATCTCGACGCGGATATCACGCAAAACGCACTATAGTCTACGAGAGCAAACTGGGAAAAATGAGAAAGCCCGGCAGAGCACACGAGTAGCGGATTTGCTAGCTTTACATGGGACATGGGGTAAACAAAATACCAATTACCGGTGTTGACAACGCGGCCGATCGGTTCGCGCGGGGTCTGAAGGAGCCGCTCGGATAAATATATATGTGGAAGGACCTTGTCAACTCGAGTGTTACATGACGACTGAATGTAGGTAACGCGCGTTGCGCGCGCGCTCACTTCTCCCGTACTCGTTAGATACCTCTCCATCTCCCCATCTCTCTCTCTCTCTCTCTCTCTCGAATCAAACTCTCAATCGTTTCCTCCTTCTCCTCCAGTGTGGCCATTACACCGCGCACGTGCTGTTGGCCGGCGGATAATTTTTCGACTATTACCATTAGCTCCATAGCTCGCCACCGCGACGAATTGGTCCGCGAATAGATTTCACACCGAGAGGGGCTTGGGAAACGACGATTATTGGGCTTGTCATATACTTCTGTATATGCGCGCGACAATGTTTCTCACGCAACGGCTTTGATTTTATCGTTGACAAAGCTCGTTACGCTTTGTTAATTTCATGCCAATGCTACCCGAGATTGGCCGATCTGGTTTAATTGGTTCTTTTTATTGTTCGACTGTCGCGATTATTTATGATCCTTTCGAGGCTTGATGATGTTTCAATGTCATTTATAGACTCACAAAGGTTTCTTGTTGTTCCCGGAGGAATCGGGCCTCAGTCAGAATTTCTGCTACTTCCAAACAGAATCTTCTTGAGAGAAGACCTTTCTTCTCTGATCAACAATATATTATGATTGAAAGTAGCAGAAATTCTCACTGAGGCCCAATTCCTCTGGTCGAACAACAAGAAACTTTAGTGAGTGTGCAGAGTCTACGCGATGGCCCGTTCGAACTTGGATATGCAGGCATTGCGGAACATCAAAACGAGAAGCTTTATGGAAATTGTTGAGAAAAATGTATTATAAAATTCAATAATAACAGATCAGTTCGATGCCTGTTTTGTATATACGCGAGATAAAACATGTCTCTCCGATGTTTGTTCATCTACATCGAAGATATCAACGCCGTAACCGATATTCTACTGATTTATCGATTGGTATATCGAACACTATCGACGACTATCTTATCGCCGGGAGTAACTAAAAAAAATGCCATCTAATCGCCTTCGATCTAAGTATATCTGGTTTGCAACGCCAACGTTACATGCGAGAGCATTTGATTTTCAAATTCCAAGAGCGTCGCCATCTTACGGGACGAATTGAAAGCAACACCATGAGGTGTATAATCCGCGGGGATAATGGCAGGTATCTACATTATCTTCGTCGATTCGCTCATCAATCAGCAGGGGTATCAGGATTCCACGAGTTTAATCGAGAACCCGAAATCACGCGTGACTCTCGCGATCGACCAGACGAATTTTCGAAAAATTCGAAAAAGTTGTCGATCCCATATATTATTATCAAGACTCGAGTATATGACTCGCGGTCGAAGCGATCGTGACGAGCGACCTGGTTGTCGCAGCCGACCCGCATATATGCGACGGCGGCACACTTCCCTATTGTTATCTCGAAACTTGGCCGAGCGTCGGAAGGAAACTTGGACATTATTAAAAATAACTAGCGAGCGAGAGGCACGCGCGCCCGCGCGCATCCCTCTCTCGTACGTCGGTGTTCCAATATTTCGGAGCGACGGCTCGCGTCGTGGTGCAACGAAGACACAGGCCTCTTTCCTCTTCGAACATGAGTCGAAAATCTATTAATAACCAACCCGCCGACGGTGTGTGTGAAATGGCATAAGTGCGAGAGGCTTTTGATAAACTGCCTTTTCAACGCGGTGTAACGCGCGAGGTGCGTAATCCCGCCGGAGATCCAAACGTCCTCCGAGAAGCCGCGACTCTGGGGTAAGAAACCATTGCATCGTCCGAAGTACGTACGCTTTGTTCGATTTTTGACGCGTTTGTTTATGTATCGGGTGAAATCGGACCCACGGCGATTTCGAGAGAATTGCCATCTGTGGAGAACTCGAGCGCGCTTGTATACACACTTTTTCGCGAATCATATATATTTTCTCCCAGTGGGCCCGCGCGAAATCTTCGATCAGATGGAAGACTACTCGACGTCGTATAGGGCTCGGGGGGGAAAAAAAGTCGGATCTATATACGCGGGCGGTTGCGTCAATGGCAACGCGACCCAAACAACGTGACGATAAAGTAAACGCGAAACTACTATCGCTCGAGGGGGGGAACAATGACGCAATTGAAATTTACAGTCGCATAGTCGTGCGCATATTCGCGGGAATATTATCTCTCGCTGCGTATATGCACACGCGTGAAATTCGCCAGATATCCCATCAAGCTCACCCTCGCACCCGCGAGCCTCGCGTAAATCACGCGATCAAAGGAACTTCTCTCTCGGCGCGCCCGTGTATACACACGCGGCTATACTCCTTTTGGATTTTCAAAATGCAAATTCGAGCTCGGCCTTGCGCTGGTGGGTACACCAGCCGGCTGGGTGCGGCAAAAAAAAAGAAAAACGTGTCGCGTGCCGTGTCGGCGTATATAGGAGCTTGCGCGGCGCTTGCCAAGCGTTTCCATGGTGGCGGAGCTTCGCGGGCACGCGAGCCGCTCTCGCGTCGCACCCGGAAACGCGAATTTAGTCGTTACCCTCCGACCGGGCGAGCTTGCGGCCTCTGTCCTGGTGCATTGACGACCAGCATGGGTTGAGTTTTGCGCGAGTTCAACGCGAGGCTCGCGGAAATGATATACACTTGTCGCTTGTTATCGCGCGTGGTTGCAACTGCTCGTCAGAAGTAGGGCAGTTCTCAGGTACGGAATTATACAGCTCGCGCGGTACTCAAACGCGAAAGTTCATCGCGCGCCGAGCGGCACAATCGAATAATCATATATACTTTGATTCAAACAAGTGCAAACGCTTGCCGAAAATCCCGCTGTTCTCTATGTACGCATGGAAATAGAACCGGGTCGTCGATCTCCGGGGTGCGCGACGATGAGTGTGTTGTTCCAACTGTGTCTACCCAACGAGAGGATCTGCACGGCCGATTTTTCAGATCGCTGAGGAAGATGGAAGGAGACTGAGAGGACGATCCAAGGGGGGCCTGAAGCATGGCGAGGCGGGCGCGCAGCTCGGAGCTTTCGTCGAGCGGGGCGAGCTTGCAGCGCAAAAGCGTCTGCTGGCCGGACCAGGTGTGCGAGCCGCCGCGCCGCTACGAGTCGAGCGTCGCCAAGCTGTGCGACTATGGCGGCCAAGGGATGCCCCGTACCTCCTCGTTCAGGGGCGGACTCGGCAGGTCTCTCGACTCCGCCACCGGTATGTATACATAACACATACACACTCTGCAAGCTCTCCTCCACACATCGATCTTACTGCAGCGC
Source organism: Aphelinus certus (assembly GCA_020882725.1). Classification (NCBI taxonomy): domain Eukaryota; kingdom Metazoa; phylum Arthropoda; class Insecta; order Hymenoptera; family Aphelinidae; genus Aphelinus; species Aphelinus certus. Next base: position 66,438,283 of record CM037084.1, on the reverse strand, counting down.
GCCTTTCGATGATGACGTGCCGTTTGCTTTACTGCGAGCTCACTTCTCTGTATGTGTGTGTTTATACGGCTCCGACGATCGACCGACCTCCTTTCCAGAATAAATCATGATTTTCTTTCCCCGTGAATGTGTCGAATGTGTGCAGTGTGGTAAGCGGTTGAGTATACTCATATATCGGGGTTTTGAGAAGGCGGGAGACTTGGTTGGCGCTCAGCTGCGCACATACCGATAGTAGGAAGAAAATCCGGTTGAAACAACATATTAGTACGTCGATAGCGAGAATACCTTATTGGCGCTCAACTGTACACTGTATACCGGGAGGAGTATCCGGTTGAAACAACATATTATAGTACGTCGATAGCCAGCCGTCCGTTAATTTGACTGATGAAAAATAGAATTAGGTCCGGTGAATCATAAATAAGCCCGCGTTGGCTTATTACCTGTGATTTTTGGATGTTTGTTCGCGACGGATTCATCTGTCACTCGGATCGTATTTTTCCGTCGGTGCGAGCAACACAGAAGACTTGCCATTTGTCTCAATTTTTATCGGATATTTTGGAGCAGTCCTGTACATCTTTCGATTATCCAGGTAAATCATATCTCGTATTGTTTATTCAATTCATACCTCACGAGACATACCTGATAACTTTCCAATCCAGAAATAGTTTACATATGAGAGAGATGCACATGATAGTATTCGTTTCCCGCGGGAGAAAAGAGTTATTCTTTGGGAACGCCATTCAGAGAAGAAAAGTGGCATTTTTCTCGCACTATGACGAAAATATTTCTTTGTATGGGAAAATAACGCTCTTTAAGGGCTGCGAGCATTTTATCAGACCAAGTTTTTATTCCCAGCACCAATGAAGATCAGACACAGGGTAATCAACAATTCGGAACGTATAATTTTGGATATATCTGCGAGAGCGAGTGTCTGAACACATCGATATCCTACCGTTATTTACTTGTATTTTTCCATTTGTTTACACGCACCAATCGATTTTCATTTTTACCAATATAAACTCCTATGAAAGAGATTTTTCATATAGGCGCGCGTAATTGTGCATACGAAGCCGAATGCGAGTCTTCTGGGGAGAGAACGCTATTCCGACTTATTTTCGAACACACGTCTCTGGAGTGGTTATATCGAAGAATTGGATAATTATACATCGACGTTACAACGTGCGAACGGAAGATCTCTCGAAGAACAAGCGAGCGAGCCGTCTGGTATCTCCCTGCGTCGAGTGAAATTCTGAAGAAAAAGAGAAAGAAAAAAACCCGGACGCGATTATGCAATAAATCAAACAAAGCGAAACAATTAATCAGTGAAATTTATCGGGAGAGGAGAAGAAAAAAGAAGCAAAGAAGAATAGAACTTTATTTCGAGAAACGATCTTGAGAAAGAGGCGTTCGATTCGAATACCGCACACGTCGCGTCTGTCGATACATAGTTTTCCAGCCGCTTTCGCGGGGAATCATACCCTCGTACTCTGTCGAGAAAACACGGCACTTGTCTCGCGCGAAGATTATATTTGAGGGAGCGAAAACACGCGCACGCGAATCAATTATTGAAAAAGTTTGCGGAGCGGCTGTGGAGAAGCCGCGTGCGCGGGTATAATTAGCCCGCGAGCCTCTATATACGCGATGCAGCAGCAGCAGCTGTTCATTCATCGAATTTCGCCATGTAATCCTCCTCCGACTCGGCCAAGTGCAATAACACATTTGGCTTTTGGGTCGCCACGTGGGCTGTACAGCTGAAGCTGCGCGTATTCGGCCTGGGTATATATGAGCTTTTGCGGGGGCGCTCGAATTCGACCAGCCCGCCGCTCTCTCGCCAGCTCCCACCTCCCCGACGCAGCTCAACAGCTGGCGGCCGGCGAAATAATCGCGCGCTTTAGTCGCGGCCGCGCGGCCCACCAATTTCCACGTCGCGGCCGGCGCGCAATCGGCCCTCTTGCAACCGAGTGTCCTGCAGTTTTCCGTCGGTGTATTAGTCGAGTGCATCCTTCGGGAAAGTCATGGCACGCACAACTCTAGAAGAAGATCCAGATTAGGGAAAGTGTGTTTTACGCTTCCAGTCGCGAATATGCCGGGAACGGGATGAACGACCGAAATACTGCACGTACACAATGAAGTGCTTTATTTACGCCGCGTAAATCAGTCGGAAGACTAATTTTGAAATCGTTAGACTGTCGTGGTCGTGTCGTATCGCTCGTCCTCCCCCTCGCGATCTGCTGTGATTTGCGATTTCCGAGTATAATATCAAGTTACCCGCGCGGAGCGCTCGAGGCACGAAGAGAATCCATCAGAGAGAGAGAGAGAGAGACAACGCGTCTCGATCGCGCGGCTATATACACCCACTGCGTCGAGCCCCGAAAGTGTTTGTTCAAGCCGACGTATCGTTGTAAGAGCCCGGAGGCGATCGGGGCACACTGCGGTGTGAAGTTGGCCCGCGCGAGACCACTGGTATCTCACATCGGCGGACAGGTGCATAGCCGTCGTCTGCAGCTCGGAGCAGCCGCTTGGCGTCGCTGCTGCTCGCGAGAGAGATCGTTGGGCCCGCGCGGCGAGCGAGCGACAGGTATAGAGGAGGTGGCGAGTCAGTCTGCAGGTATACACACATTCGTCAGACTCGCAGGCGCTGCGCGCGAGTCAGCTCGAGCGGCGACGAGCGAGTATGCGCCGCGGCCGGCCTCCTCGACCGCCGCCACTATTGCCCGCCGCCTGCACCGTCTAGTATAGTCCGCGTTTGAATCGCGCCCGCAACGGCCCGCGCGGGCAAGATGGTGTTCCTCGGGAGGAAGGAGAAGCGGGCCCGCGAGCGGCGGCTCCTCGCCAGCCTCGACCCCGTCCACCAGGACAACAACGTCAACAAAGCCACGCACTACGATAACGGTAGATATATAACATGTGTGTGTGTGTGTGTGTGTGTGTGGGTGAGTGAGTGCGTGGACCAACAAGACACCTTCTCCCGTTCCCGCCTATGTATACACACGCTTTTTCTCCGTTTCCCTCTCGCTCGCTGCTTTCTTTCGGCTGTACGCGGGCTCTGGTTACGCGGCTACTATTATACACATACAGCTTCTCCTCTTTCCAGTATTTCGGTTTCCACGATATCGCCTTGGAACGCGAGAGTTTTTCCCTTGGTTTCCCCAACACCCCGACACCAATCAGACCCTGTATATAGTCGAGAAGTACTTTCGCCGCGAGATCGAGACAATTGAGATGTGGATGAATGAACATATAGTCCTTGGGATTAACTCGTGGGGATTATTCATATCCTTCCATTCGGCGATCGGCAACTCGAGCTTGTTGCACTCGGCCGCTGCGCTAGTATATTGATATGCATACTAGGTTTTCGGTCGGTTAGCTTAGAAGTGTCAATAACGTTAGCATGACAATGCCGACGCGTCCGCGCACTTTCGCACGCGTGAAACTATCTGCCGACACCGCGTTCGACATCTTAATGCGCGTAAACTCGCTTCCTGCAGTTGTCCGCGTTAATCAAAATCCGAGCCAAAAAGGCAAACGCTCTTGAATCGAATGACACTGCATGCTATAGTAGTACCGATGAATCACACATTGTTTATTATAATAATTACGTCGTTGTTGGTCGCTGTTGTGAGCTCCACCTTCAATGTGTAGTAATACGAGCAGTTTTTCGTGGGAATAAATCTCTTTACTCTTTCCCAAGCAGACACATGACAAAGGAATCTCTCTGGGTTTCCCATTATAATTAAAATAGTGGAATGCCAAGGTTGACAGGGTTTTATTCGAGATAGAAATTTCGTTCAACGCCGGAACCACACGAATTTCGAAGCGACGAAGGATTTTTGTGTTGCGTAAGAAATTGATATTTCTATATAACCGCGCTATAAAGTCTGTGGTTTCACGTGAGATACAGTTACTCAGAAGTGTATATAGCGTGGAAAGCGTATCTTGATATTCTAAATGCCGCGCAGTGAGATTATTAATTCATATGCTCGCCTAGTTCTCGTTATTCGTATGTTGTAAATAAATGAATGGATAAACCAAATGAATATACTTATGGTTGAGAAGATTTTCAAGTTAGACGATTAAATTAATGTTCGAACGGAAAATCATGTTGCCCCGATTTTCATAACGGTTTAATCCTCGCGGCAACCGTAACGAAATATAACTCGTAAAACTATACTGAAACAATGAAGTGGGAATTGTTCCCTTTCTAAATGGTCTATAAAGATTCGGATGCTTGAGAATCTCGTAAAACTTTTCGCAGACGTTGGCTTTTATTCTCAAGCTTCGCGCCGTAAAATCCGAGTTTCGGTGATTCGATAACCGATAGAGAGCCAATAACGCTTTGATTAAAAACCGATTGGCTTTATATTCCCAGTAAAATTCGAGTATAAATCACACGAGTACGGAAGGATCAGGATTATCATATCACAGGCAACAATGCTCTTTCGCAAGAGTTTAATAGCTCTTGAAAATAAATCACAAATTACTATTCCATAATTCTCATCACGCTGCGTTTATTGTACCGATTCAAACTGCGCGAGGATCTTTCATCGGTCGTGTGTCGTGCGCTCCCCTAAAATACGCTAGCTTCGCCTCGGGAAAACAATTTGTTTTATTTTAGCAAGCTCAGATCCATCTCGAGTGACTAACACGCTGACATGCTCATTCGCACGCGTCGCCTTGGCCAGCAAATCTGCCAGAATTTATAAATAAAAACATTGTCGTCTCGAATATAATACAAATAGATTTTTCGGAGACGGCGGATGCGTCTAGCAATTTTCGCGAGCGCTTCGTTACTCTACATCCAAGAAAGTCCATACGAAATTTGCCCATAAAGCACATAACCATTGCTCACGCGATCTTAGCTGGAAGGGGATATTATCGGATAATGGGGAAAAATCGAGGTCAGCGATAAAGTGCCAGAGTTGCCGTGGATTATTGAGCCGAGCTTTTCCGACCCCCTAATGCTCGCGGACGCTCGATGTGTATATAACGCCAACAATAACGCTTTGCTCGGGGGTCGATCGATAACGACCCCATTACACACCGCGCCTCGCGTTGCCGGGCTCCCCCGTGAGCGCATACAGACACTTGGTGCTGCAGTGGAAACGCTCGCGGCGTAAAGCTCGGCCACCTGTAGCTGCTCCAGCAGCATCTATACATATATTGATCGGCCGAGTCGATTTTCTTCCTGAAGAGACGATATTAATCTGTTACAGCGGCGTTCATGCAGTCGCGCGATCTCACCGACGGCATCGTCCCGGCCGAGGAGTCCACCAACGGCGCCGACAAGTCGCACGAGCCCCAGGACACGGACCTCCTGTTCCTCGACAAGTTCCTCGGGGATCCCCTCGTCAGATCGCTCATACAGGTGAGCGATATCATTCGTTAAAGGCTTATACATAGCGTTTCACTCGAATCCGTCGAAAACGTTATTGATCGACTGTGTGTATACGTATATACACACCGGACAGGTGGATGAATCATCCTCCGCAGGACTTGGTGGTTGAGTTTCTCATTTTGTTGTATCGAGTATCGGAGTATACGCACACCGAGAGAAGCGGCTCGTCGCGTGTAAACGAAAATCATCGTAGACTTGTGCACGTATGCCGCTCTTCGCCTCATCCATCATCTCCGACTGCGCGCGCCTTCTTTTCCGCCCCATTTCAACGTATTCATATTTCAGATTTATTTATAGCCAGCCTAGTTTCCCCCCCGTGCGCGCCGCTTGTATCACGAAAAGTGCAAGTGCCAAGGGCCGTACAATCCAGCGTTTTATTTGGACGACCAAGCGCAAAAAGGTCTGCGAGTCCGTTGATCCATGGGTGGGAACGCGCCTTGCTATGGGGGGAATCGAGAACAAAACAAAAGACTGTGTAGGCAAGAATTTACGAGTTGTTGACCTTTGGTAGCGCCAAATGGACGGCCAATGTCCGACATCGATCTTTGTATCGTCGCGCCGCGCCGATCGGAAATAAAAGCCGACGCGCGAGACTTTTGCCGCTCTGTATATTAATAGCGAGCGAGAATTCGTAGCGTCACTCGCGTGACGCGAAGCTCTCTGGAAGCTCGCGCGCGGCAGACACATTTCATCCAGGCACCGGCTGCTCTCGCTTCTCGTGTGTATATGTGCGAGCGCGAATTTCACCAGACTCGCGCGGCAATAATAAGTCCATATAGACACGGAAACTTTGGCCGGTTGTAAATTTTCGCAAGTTGTTTAACGTACGTGCGCCCGGCTTAACGGCCCCCACCTCCTTCTGGGAGTGCATGTTTTCCCGGGGCGATGTTTGCTTTCGTAACTTTCCCGATATTGCCTTAACATTGACTTTATGGAGATTCATATTTTGGCCTCTTTCGTTCCCACCGTTCGAGGGAGATGTGTCTCTTGGGCCGAGTCGCGCGCGGGATTTCCTCGCGTGTCCAGCCGAGCTGAGAAGCCACGGCTACATTGTTTTGTATTTGTTCCAATTTTCCCACGAATAAATGAGTATTTATTGTGCAAGGATTACTTAATGGAAATTTAGTATATTATGTTATTGTTTTGTAGAGGGAAGTTGATATGACGTAGGTGGGTTATGTATAATCTCTGCGTTGCATATATGCTGCGCGCTGTTCAAATGATTCAATTCAATATTTTTAGTATTGTGATTTTTTGAATCGAAACGCACGCATCACGGTTTCTCGAATTCCTCGGCAGACGCTTTTTTTTCTCAGAAGCCATCGGAAGAAAGTCAAATATCATTTTTCTTAGACGCTCGCGAGGAGACTTGAAAAAAATCTCGAAAGAAAGAAGCCTCGGTGAACGAGTGTTCACAAATAGCCTCTCGGAGAAAGAATGTATATTCATTTTCAGAGCGGATCATTTTTAAAAAGCTTTGAAAAAGTAGCGAATCCGGGACGAACAATGAGGATCTATTAACGTACGTGGAAAAGTTAGACACGGGAATATTCTCCACGAGGTGAATATGACCAAGTTCATTACCGTAAGAGATTGAAAACGTGAAAGCTGTTTACGCAGTGTAGGGTTTAACACAGAATCCCACATTCTTTCAAAGATATCTGTGTGTGTATTACCATGAACTGCTCTATGCATCCGAAGTATTATCTGCGCGTTCAGTCAGAATTTGTTTTTGTGCAAATTTTCGTTATTGCGCTAAACAATTTATTCCTGACACCAAAGCTCAAGCACCATTTGCCCATCCATCCGTATGCTATTCTGTACATATAGCTGATACTATAACAGTACTTTCGATGCTTTTTGCTTTTGCACCTGGACGAGGAGTAATATTCCGAACGTGCGGCGCGTTCGTTTGATGACGCGTTTTCCGACACGGTAATCGGTTGTCGCTGTGTATAGCCGGATTCCCCCTCGGTGCTCCAAATAACGAAATGATTTTTCAGATTTACATATTCCAATATTTGCAGTGGACAGACATATTCCTCGGGAAAATTTCGGCATAGACCGTGAATTTACATTTTTCATTTATTATACCCTGCACATCGTTGCGCACCAAATGAAATCCCATGAGTAACCTATTGAATTAATTCGTTGAAATTTTGACATCAGAGTTGAATCGAAAACTAGTTTTTCGCGCTGCAAACTATCTCTTTAAATTACTGGATACTAGTTTATAGATGAATTGTTAGGAGATTCTAAGAGAAAGGGTATATTTTGTTATAAGATTGATTTATATCCAGTTTTTTCATACAAAGGCTGAATTCAGCCTAATGGCAGCAACAATACATAAATATTATTTATCTCATTCAGTGCGTGAAAACGCATTTCACGCACTAGAACATTTTAAGTGTGCTTTAAACACTGGCTGCACTCATAGCCAAAAATATCATATCTGACTAGCATGTGAAATTTGGATCACTCGAATGAACGCGTAACACTCGTCGCCGGTCACTCGGCGACACGTCCACGCGCGTCTTCAAAATTTCACGCACTGGTTGCATACTTTATTTTGAGTGACACAGGACATTTGGATTTAATAACGAAATAGCCTAGTACTGATCGATAAGCAATTAATAACACAAACAAGCTTAATTTATTAGTTGAATTCAATTATTGACGCAAATTTTGAGTATTATTCATATTGGATGAGAAAACCCGTCGTAATATCACTAGTACAGAGATATTGACACGCGTTGCTGGTTAATCAAATGATCAGAGAGCCTCTTTGAATATTTCTGCGAGGATTACTGCCTGGTAGAGTTTGGGACTGAGTACATTGCATCGCGGTAACAGCAAAGAATTCGCTTCATGTCCATAATTTAAAGTGAGGGATAGTGGAACTAGATGTTTGTGATCGTTGGGATCATAGTAACTCTCGTCAACCTGAATGCGAATGCGTTGGTGCAATTTCAGTTTGTTCAAAGTATAGATTTGTTGTAGATTTAGATTGGCAGGAAACATTTAAGGCGTTTGTCGAGGGACAGCGTGTGAGTTCAGCCTCGCGAATAGAATGGCTCGAGGGCGGTGTGTCACGTCTCGACCCAAAAATGAAGCGAATCGTTACATTGCACAATCGCTGCAGTTTAGTCGCCAAGTATCCTGAAAGCGGACTATAAACTACAAGGGAGTAATCGAAGTGCGACGTTAAAAGTGCACTCTCACTTGGAGAGATTTTAGTTTAGCGGAGAGAGGTAGTTTTTTTTTCTAAACCGCTAACGATAGAGTACCCCATGTCCTTTGAGCATATTCCAGATACATGATTATTCCTAGTTGTGTGTCCAAGTTCTTTCTTATGTGAACCATCAAAATGATGGATTGACAGACTAGTGTAGGATTTAATGGTACGTTGAGTCGTGGCACACGAGCATAGCTCGGTGAGACCTGACTCTTTCGTCCACTGTAAAATCGATTCTGTGTCTCGCAATAAATAAGATCAATATATCACAAATATCAGCAGGTTACTGATCAATTTTTAAGTTGTCGGCAAGTAAAATATATTTAAGAAATCACCAGAGCGATAAAATTGATAAAATGCTAAGAACATATAAAGGACTTGGTTTAGAGCCGATGAGTTTGGTAGAAAGTTGGATAACGAACCGTCAAGGTCGGCAACTGCTTGGTGACGATATGATAAGTAAAAGTGAACAAATTAAATGCTTTTGTTAGATGAATTTGAGCGTTTTAACCTTGAGTCGAATACTTTTGAAGCCCTTCGTTCATTACGTTACGCATACCGTTATCGAGTTTCAGTAGTGCCGTTTGTATATGCTAAAATCGCTTCTAAATCCCAATTGTTACGAATGATTTCGTGAAGAATGGTAAGATTAGACTGCAATTGTCTTCAAAATAAGACAATAAGCTAGATATAGATATGCTTTATATGTAATATAAATATATTACATATCTCTGTATAAAATATACAAGAGAGAGAGAGAGAGAGAGAGGGCGTTATGTCGATATGAGCATCTTGGGTGCAATGAATCTCTGTATTTTCCTGTATAGCGTCAGTTCACTATTCATGACACGCAAAGTTTAAATGCACTCCAAGCAGAAACATAATATATATGTATATCTATGTAAAACCCGAGATGCACGTGCTCGCGCGCGCTCGGCTCGGGTCTCATCAATCTAACTGGAGCATCTCGAGCGCCACTGACTCACGAATAAAGCCATAGTGGTGCCTGATTCGTCAAAGCTACACTTGATCCGAGCCACTTGAAACTAAAAGTCGAGTACGGAAGAAAGAGAGGAATACGCCGTCGAGGCTATTGACGCGTGTGGGTGCGAGGCTGCGTCAGCGCGTCTGTCGGTTTATTTTCACCGCGACCCAGCAGAGCTTGCACCCTTTAGTCCACGGCGCGTCGCGTCGCCAAGAAGTCTGTTTCGCGCGTCCCGCGCTAGCGGCCGAAGGGAAAACACTCGATTTTTACCCATTCGTTTCTGTTGTGACACAGTTTCTCTCGCGGGGACGAGGGACAGAGGACTCGCTCGAGCATGACTAACAAGGTATGCGTCCTCCTTGCACTCGCTCTTGGCAGCTCTCCCTCGCGAATCTTCCGCAATTTGAATTTCGGATGTTTTGCCCGCGGCGTACCCTCGGAGAGGGAAAAAGCACGAGCGTCTTGGACGTATCTAGACAGGAGATTCTCCAGCTTCGTTGAAGAGAGAGAAAAGAGAGCCGCGAGAGATTATTTTTGGTGTCGCGCCCAGTGGGACTCGCGGACGTTCGGACGCGCGACGTGATTAATCGCGAAGTCGCGGGCGCGCGCGTTGATTGTGAGACAGCGGGGGTTTTTTGGCATGAGAAGCTTAGCTCAGTGTTTTCCAGAGGTATGCGACGATTGTGCTTTTGGTGGGTTCGTGTCTAGCGCGACGTTAATGGGGAATATCTCAAGCAGCTTGTGATTTTTGTTCCGATTGTTTTTTTTCTTCTTCTTCTTTCGAATTCTTGACTTTCGGTGGATAGATTTATCGGGACAACGAACTAGAATAGCCGAGGGAAAAGCCATTAGGATCGACGAAAGAATGTTCAATTAACATCGCGGCTCGTAAATCGTTGTTTTCCTCAGATTCGGAAGTGTCACTGACTCAAAGTTGTGGAATCAATTTTACCTCGGTGTTTTCAAACTGTTCGTGACGAAACATATATATATTACGATTTCCAAAAATGCTAGCACGTGAACGTGTTACGTGTGTGCCGTTGAATTTTTTAGTTTAAACTTCCAAGCACCGCGTCGAGGAAAATCTATGAAATTTTGTAGGCATTGTCAGGACAAGCTAAATCGAGGACCATTGAATTTTGATTTTATTCAAAGGTATTGCTCTTGCTAACGGTTGTCCCAGTCACGAGAGCGATACCTTGCGAATACATTTTTCCAGGCACGTTAACAATGGTATATTATGCAGTGAGTTTTATTTCTTGTTTAAATGTAAGGATTCACTGTATTCCCAGAAATTAAAATGATTTTATTGTTAGGGTTATCCGATATGTGATGAGAATTTGGAGCAACGAGAGAATTCAAATTATATTAAAAATGTCACCAGTGGATTATTACGAGAACATCTTATACATTCCCAATGGATTATCAAAATCTTCAATTTCATATTGTAATCGAGTAGCTTGTAAGAATGTCAATTACTGGTCAACAGAATATCAACAATCGGAAGTAAACAAACGAACGCGCGGATCTTCAAAAAAACACATGACTATCATTTCATATTTACTTCATTGCATCGATTTCGTTTAGACCAACCAAATGCAGGCGTGCGCTTTATTTTCACTTTCCAAAATTTTATCTCACCTCTCCTGTCATTTCTCCATTGAATTGACCGACCCGACAACTATATTATTCCAATTCAATCATAGCACCATCTCGAAAGGCACCACATGATTTACAAGAAAATTGAAATATTCATACGCCCATACATCTCACTCACGTCGTACACTTGCTCACCCCTGGAGGCATAATTTTCGTCTCATTGAATTTGAATCGAAATTTCTCTTACACAATGGATCTTCTGAGCCGACGAAAAGAAGACGAGAGAACAAGAAACGAGTCGTGTTTGAATGGGCCAGTACAAAAGCACTCACGTGCTACCTGTTCTCTGAATTCTCGTCCAAACACCCGCATCTACCCACTCGCTCCGTTCGATGAAATCAAGTTCATTTCGTTATTAGCTTTGTTTTACTTTTTCCTCCGATTCAAAACATCTTTTCGCGTAAGCGGAGGCCTGTAATGCCGTAAACACGATTTTATTTATTCACAATCTTCTTGCGGATTCAATGATACTCTGACCGATACATATTTTCCCATTGTAATTCTATTAATTTTTCTAAATTTTTCTATCTTCTGTACATTGTATTCAAATGAATCGCTCTTCTCGGTCATTCGCTGACAACGAATGGTGAATCTATCGAATACATACACAGCTATATGAAGTTCACTCGTTTCGTCGAAATCACATACCCGACCCGATGCCATTTGCATTCGTCGAAAGTAGATTCATTAATTGCAACTCGCATAACGACCCGAATAAACAAACGCCTGGGTAAAAAAAGGACGGGAGCCATAAGGGTCTGTGAATTAAGACAATTAAGCGAAGCATCGGGCCAGCTCTAATAGCGGTCATTACATCGTCGGCAATTGCGAGTCCAACCGCGCGAACTCGGTTAATCGCGCGAGAGAGAAGTCGCGCGCGCGGCCCGAGGGAGTCGTGTCCCCGTGGAATCACATCTGTATACACCTGCTGAGCTCGGCGCGTTATTCTTTTGCCGATCAAACACTTATCCATTGTCATCATCAGCTGCACAGGCTTACGTAATACCCGCCCGTGTAAACGATTCGAAATTATGAAAGGCCCGAGTTGGCGATTTTCGATTCCGATTCGCTCGACACGTGCTTTTCTTCGTACCTATATAGCGTTCCTTTCGCCTTACGTCACACTGTTATACTGATGTTGAAATCCTGAGACATATACCGTTGGATGCGCGAGCGACGATATGTGTATATATACCCAAGATGAAACCAATGAAGCTCTAATGCGATAATTTATACATTAATGAATTCTCTCGGTTGTATTGCGCGTCAAGGACATAGACTTTTCTACGAGCGACGGTTAATTCCAACATAATTTTCGTTCGCTGCTCCGAAATGATGCTCGCGACACAACATACGTGTGTGAATTACTGAAATTTCTCTCGGTGACACAGAAACGCGACGAGTACACCAATCAGCTGAGCAAATTCCTCCGGCCCGTGCACTAACGAGTCGACAACAACAAAACTCCGCGCATATATATATACAAGTCCGCTTCGTGCGAGACTCGCGTCATATATGCACGCGGGCTTGTAAGGCGGGGCAGTTTGGGTATAATCAGCATCAGCGGCCGCGGCGGCAACACGTGTCCGTTTACGCGTGTGCGTAAAATTTTACTACGAGGACTTTACTACTACGCTATACACACCTATATACCCGCCGCTTTCGCTTGTACAACGTGTGTATGGGCAGACGCACACACGCACCCGCATACACTTGATCGACGTAACGTACATATATATATATATCCCCGCTCTCGGAGCAGCGCGCGGCGAAGGGACTCGCGCGCGCGCGGGTGGGGTGACGTGCATATGCGCAAGAGAGAGAGAGGCAGCGAACGGGAACGGTGCAGTAGCGTCAGCTCGCACTTCTCGTCCCTGTCCTTTATTTCTCCCGTCCTGTAGACACACTAAAAATTAGCGAAATGGCTCGAATTTTTTTCAATTTTCCAATCTCATCGAAAATTCGACGGCCCGAAGTGTTGGAGCGATAATCCCGAGGATCATCTAAAAAAAATATTAAGACACCCGTGGAGACTACATACATCCTCGGAGCGAGAGGACACGCGTCCATTCGAAAATGAGTCTATTGAAGGATCGATCGTATGTCGGAGGCCACAGTTCAAGAAGCCAGTCGTGTAATCGATCCGCGCGGGACATTACGCGGGCGTTTGAACGGAGCGCGCTGGTCGGACGCGGCCCTCGAGCGAGCGTACGCTCCTGGTGCATCGTACGGCGCGCCGGGATATATACGCTGGTAACGGCGCGCGCGCCGCTCACCGCGGAGTAGCCGCCGCGGCGTGAAACGAGTCGAGGAGTCACGAAGCCGCTCGCGCGAGACCAGCGCTAGAGTCAGAGGGGGAGGGAGAGTCAAGGTGTACACCGCTGGCAGAGAGAGAGAGAGAGGGACTCGGCCCCCACCTGTTCGGCACCGAGAGTGAGGCCCCGAATATAGGCGCGGCCGCGACAGTTCCGTCCGTCTGCCGACGCCGCTGCTCGTGCCCGAGAGACAGGCCCCTGCACTGCTGCTCGAGCCAACGCCGATCGATACGCTCGCGCATACGTTCTCCAGGTGAGTCATACTCCGGCCGACAAGCGGGCGCGGCTCTCCTCGACCGACCATCAACCACGCCGCGAGGACTATCCCGTACGCGCGTGTGTGTGTGGGTGCGCGACGCTGCAGGACGCGGCGGCTCCCCAACCAGCCTCGCGTGTGTTTACTCGGCCCCGTGGGCGAGATAATTGCCCCGCTGCTCTGACAGATCTACGTATGTGCTATCAGAGATTGGCCCCGCAGTGTGTGTGTGTGTGTGTGTCCAACAGTGAATCTTTGTATTGCATGAGCCACGCGATATAAATATATACGCGAGGAGTTGAGGAGAGCGTGCTATTCCAGTTTCGCGGGAATGTTGTTTGTCGTCGCGCGCGAGCTCGCGTGGGAATCGACGCGCTTGTTTTTTTGCGACAATTAGAGCGGAGAGACGTTTTCTCTTTGCGACACTCAATACGCGCCTAGCTGCAGCATATGTATAATATTCACCCGCGTCGAATCCATCGGCTACGAAGTTTCGCGAAAATCGAGGTCTATATTACATCTTGTGGAACGTATACTTTGCCTCGCGGAGACCGATCGAGTCATTTCAAAAGTAGCACGCGCGTACACATACGCACACACACGTGCGCTCATTGTTTCAATTTGAATTACGCGCATACCATCATTGCGTCTCGTGCCTCGTGTGTACACGATTCGCTAATGGCTTCACGCGTGCCTTCCGCTCCTACGCACACGAGAGCTGGACCCGAACTAACCAAATTCGTCTCGAAGCTTGTAACTTCGTTATACACACGGGGGGCCGGCGAACGAATTACGCCCGGTCGACCTTGACACGCTTATTGGTGCGCGATGGTTAATTGGCCGCCGCCGTATTAAGGTCCCCCAAGATGTCTCATCGGGCACTTTGAATTGAGACGCCACTACATCAGCGTAGGAGTGTACGAGTATTTCGTATAGAGGTGGATCGAGAGAGACGTGTGAACGAGGGAATCGTGGTGTTGCAGGAGCGGGTGGAGCAGCCGCCGACGCATACGGTGCCGGTGTGCGAGTCGATCGGCCGGACGGTGCAGGAGCTGAGCCAGCGGCTGGAGAGCTCGTGGAACCCGGAGTCGAGGGAGCTGCTGCTGCTGGTGAACAGCAGCCACGTGCGCGGACTCCTCGAGAGCCACGACGCCTGCGCCGAGGCGCTGCTGCAGCGGCTAGCCGAGCCAGACTCGACCGAGCAGCGGCCCAACGCTGCGCTGAGGCCCCTGCTCGCGACGATGCCCAGCACCGAAGGCGCCGGCCTCGCCGAGGCTGTCAGGGTCGTCGGCCTCAGGCGACAGCCCGACGAGCCCCTGGTAAGTGTATCCCGGATTATTACCTCTCGCTGCAACTCCGATCCTCCACTCGGGATGTACTTTCTTGAATCCTTATAGAGTGAAAAGTCACTGCATTACAGTGCAAAATCACTGTAAGAAAATGGATGACAAATTCACTGGATTACAGTAAATTTCTTATGTAAGTAAAGTGATTTTTTACTTTAGTTCCATATGAATTTTTATGGAAAACATTTTTACATCACAATTTGTAGTAACAAAAGTTAAAATTCACTTCACACCATACTTTCTGCAAATCGTCATGTAAAAATGTGAATTGTGATGTAAAAATGTTTTCTATCGAAAGTCATGGAACTAAAGTGAAAATTCACTGTTGATACATAAGAAATTCACAGTAATCCAGTGAATTTGTCATCCACCTTCTTACAGTGATTTTTCACTGCAGCGCACAGGTTTTTCACTGCAAGGATTTAAGAGAGTACTGCTCTTCGTTCTATCTGCGGATGGACGCGTATAATCGTTCAATTTATTTTCCTCGTTGTTTTTCTTCCTACTCTTCTCAGCCGTATACTCGACTGTTATAATTTGAATTTCCAAACGTTGAAATGTAAAAGTATAAATCAGGATGCGGAACATTTGACCCATTATGCGAGCCGACGAAAAACGAACCTCTGTTTGAAGAGTGTTATGATTTTTGGCAAAAACAAACGACCCTGCAGAGTCAAGAGAAACTATAGTGTTGATAATTGGACGGAATGTTAACAGGGCCTGACGATCCAGGTTGACGAGAATGGCAACCTAATAATCGCGCGGATCTTGGGCGGCAGCACGGCCGCCCGCCAGGGTCTGCTCAGATCCGGCGAGGTGATCCTCGAGGTGAACGGCAAACACGTGCGCAACCCCGACGAGCTGCAAGTAGCCATACAGGAGGCGAAGGAGAATCTCACCCTCAAGCTCGCGCCTGGAATCGCCTCCGACGGCAGCCGGCCCATCAAGTCAACGGTACCATTTCCAATCTCGACTATATTTACCTGTAAAGAGATCCAGCGCTGTTTCTCGCATACGCGCGCAAATGTCTTTCTCCTCGGCTTACTCTGAACATTCTATACTGATATGACCATATTATTCTCTTTCCGCTTGGCTTTCGATTCACTGTGCCGCAAGGAGAGTGATAACAAGGTATTATCGCATGTGGTGTACTTTTCGACGTGTTCATATGATTTTGCATGGTATAGTGTAGAGGCGTCCTCGATTCACGATTAAATTTCTTTTATTTCAATGATCATACACGAGAGGATAGTGAGAGACACCACTCTCAAAAATGGAATTGCTTGGTTCGAGGAGAAAAATCAGTTTGACGCCGTAGCCAGACGATTTCATCTAGAATCAAGACTCTAGATGAGCCCGTTTAGCAGGAGAATAAATCTTCTTGCTACAGAGTCAAACTGATTTTTCTTCTTAAATCAAAATTTGATTTTTGTGAGTGAGGAGACACTCGCCGGTCACGAAGGATTTGGAATTTCCGACAGTGACTTTGCATGGACGATATAGACATACACCGTGAGCTCTTTTTCCCGTGTCTCCCGCGCGATCTCAGCATGCGATTGTCGATCGGGAGCGTATATAATAGACGTCGCTGATGAAAACTTTGGTTGCGCAGTGCTACATGCGAGCCCTGTTCGAGTACGAGCCGTCCGAGGACAGTCTGCTGCCGTGCCGGGAGATCGGTCTGGCGTTCCAGAAGGGCGACATCCTGCAGATCGTGGACCAGGCGGACCCGAACTGGTGGCAGGCCCGGCGCATCGAGGGCGACAGCCTCGGGGCCCCGGTGCTCGGGCCGCCCGGCCTCATACCCTCGCTCGAGCTCGAGGAGCGCAGGAAGGCGTTCGTCCCGCCCGAGGCGGACTTCGTCCACAAGATCAGCATATGCGGCACCCGCATCTCCCGCAAGAAGAAGCGCAAGATGTACCAGTCGAAGGCGAACGGCGAGTTCGACGGCGCCGAGCTGCTGCTGTACGAGGAGGTCGCGAGGATGCCGCCCTTCAGGCGCAAGACCCTCGCCCTCGTCGGGCCCAGGGGCGTCGGCAGGAGGACCCTCAAGAACCGGCTTATTAACAGCGACCCCGACAAGTTCGGCACCATCGTCCCTTGTCAGTATATACACCTATTTACACCGTACATTCTTGCAATAGTATCGCCCAGTCGGCCTGCTGGTTTTTTTTGTTGAAATTCAAGGAGCAACAATTTTTAATCGGTCTTGTTTCACGCTTCTACTCTTTGCAAGTTATATGTGATAAACGACCAGTTACATATCAAATAATTGGTCTCTATAGTACTCCTTCGGTTGCTTGTCACTCAACGCTCTTGGAGCGATCCTTACGAATTACACTCACAAAAGTTTCTTGTTTACATCACGGGAATTGGGCCTCAGTCAAAATTTCTGCTACTTTCAAACAGAATCTTCTCGAGAGAAGACTTTTCGTCTCTAATCAATAATATATTATGATTGAAAGTAACAGAAACTCTGACTGAGGCAAAATTCCTCTGGGAATAACAAAGAAACTTTTGTGAATGTATCGCCCATTGTGTATTCATCTTGAAATTCCCCCAAAAAATGTTTCTCTCTTGAGAAACTTGAGACGAATACACAATATGCAAAACGTTATCGCGAGAATCAATCTGCGCGTCTTCTGCAAGCTGTGATACTTTTGACGAAGCTACTTATGGAAATGGAGCAAACCTGTGTAAGAAGCTGACGCGCTGTTGATCTGTCCTCAGTCACATCGCGACCGCCCCGAGTCCTGGAGGAGAACGGCAAGAGCTACTACTTCACGGACAGGGAGCAGATGGAGATGGACATCCGGGAGCACCGGTACCTGGAGCACGGCCAGCACGGCGGCCACCTCTACGGCACCAAGCTCGACTCGATCCGCGAGCTCATCCGCTCCGGCAGGATGTGCGTCCTCGACTGCAGCCCCGCCGCCCTCAAGATCCTCCACAACAGCACCGAGTTCATGCCCTACGTCATATTCATCGCAGCCCCCGGCATGGAGCAGCTCAAGTCGCTCTACGACCTCGGCCGATCCACCGGAGCCAGCAACCGAAACCTCACGGTACGCACTTTACTCCCACGTCGCGCGCTCTTTTTCGTTTTTCATTATCAATCGTTGTCCGTATAGCATATGCTCGTCGATGTATCCAACTTTTATCGTTGTCTCGTTTTGATTCGGTATACGTTCAGACTATGCATCGGTTGTTTTGTCGGCAGATGTTGGATTTTGCCAGAATTAATTTTTTTATGAAAATTCTAGTGAACTCGGCTTATGACATTCTGCATGACAACTTATATATCTCTTCTGTTCACGAGCGAATTCTCACGTGGACAATTTGAATTTGAGAGAAACGCATGTTGAATAAATGAGATAAATTCATGATGTACCTATATATGTTTGTGAAGTTACGTCTAGATTATTGACGATAAGTCGAGTTCGGAGAAATGAACGTTGCTGATTTGAATTGCAAAACGAGGTTCGACCATTTACTGATTGCAGTCGTCTGGAAACTTGGCTGTGATTGAGATATTGAAAACTTATATTTAGTTATAATGCCATAATATACACAAATGAGAAAGACGTACGACGTATACATTAGTTGAATTCCAAATCAATATAGAAAAATACAAAACATCTTTTCGTAAATATTCAAATTAAAATGCTCAATTATCATGAATATGCATCTTAGTTATTAGCAATAAAATAATTATCGCATAACACGTTTACGAAGAAAAGTTCATCAAAACTAATTTAATTTAGAATTATCGTAAAATAAAATAAAAAAATCGCGATTCAGGGTAATTAATACATATTGTAAAAATCATCTAAATTATCAGTAATTTATGAAAAAAGCTGAAAAGCCGCCTCTCACATTTGGTACGCAGTCACGTGATTGAGTTATCTTGCCTCAACCGATCTATACAGCCGGTGATAGCTCGATCGATACCTCGCGTTCTTCGCTGAGAATCTCAACGTGCTGCAGTTCAAATGGGATACAGATTCAGTTGCGTGAGAGGATTCAACTGACTCATAAGCTCTCCAGGTGGAATCTGTCGATTTAAAGATGACTGGAGAAAATTATATATTCCGAATTGCATACAAAAACGAGACAAGTGAAATTGTATTGTTGTTGGTAAGGAATTGCATTCCAGATGAATACATCTTTCAAAGCTTCCTCGCAAACTATGGGAAAATCTCGGACGACGAAGGAGAAATAATGAAAGCAGAAATACCAGTGTTATTGGAGGAGCTCGTGACGAGTGCACCGTGTCTCGTTGCTGTTCACAAAGAGAGTGAAAAAATAGTTGGCGTTGTGATGTTGGTCTCTCGCGAGAATAAATCGTGCGAAAACGAGCCTAGAAATTCGGAAAACAAGGCTTTGGCCAAATCGAAAATTCTGTCCCGTATACTGAAGTACCTCGAAGTGATGACCGAGAAGGCGGGGATATTCGAAAAATTTCCAAACGCCAAAAGAACGGTGAAGCTGAGGTTTTTGGCCGTTGATAAGGAGTACCGAGGGAGAGGTTTGTCAACTTGTTTGATCGAGAGGAGCGTCGAGTGGGCCAGAACAAATGGATTTAGTTTGATCCATGGGAATTTCTCCTCAAAATTTTCGCAACAAGCCGCTTCGACAGTGGGATTCACGTCTGTGGAAAATTGCCGACTCGCGGATTTTCGAGACTCGCAAGGCGCACGAGTGTTTGCCAAGTCCGCGCCAGATACCATTATCATGGCCCTTGCATTGAACGATCAAAACATCGAATGACAGCAAATCGTTCGTCTGACTCTAAATTGCATTTCGTCACGGTTATACGAATAATCTCGAAAAATAAATTGCGAAGAGCATGCATTAGTGAAATGAAACCTCGTTTTGCCATTCAAACCTGTATTACATCATTAGCCGCATCATAGCGGATGAAATATTCTTGTCTAGGATAAAATAGTGGTATTCCCGATGTTTGATGTGTTCCTCAAGAATCAATCATAATTTAGTTTCGATTTATTCTTTAAGTAGTGTAAAACACAATGATTTATTTACTTTTTTTCTATACGTTATCGTAAGAAATCCGTAGTTTGATTTTTGTTCTACATCGTTGTTTTGTTTTTGGCCTTGCTAGTTTGATCGCCAGAGTTCCATCAGGTATAGCTCAAGACGTGCCCGAACCTTGGAGTCCTTGGCATCCTTATACGAGGTTTGTATTCTGCATGATATTTGCTCCCAAGTACTACACAGTATTGCACCCTATAGATTTCATAGACGTAGATTGCACTTTATAGAAATTACATGTACAAATATTACCTTGATTTATCACGCGCAACAGACGGCGAAAGGTATACACAACCTGAACCAGTCGCAATTAAAGTCACTCAAAACTCTATACCCAGATTGAATATTATGCACACCTCCTCACAAATACACTAACTCATCCATATCGAGGAAAGAGGAGCTTTATCTTCACCTAACTTTTACGCAGCCCAAATTATCTCACTTGTGAACACACAAAGAGCACAGAATGTTACGATGAGCGAGACCGATATCAATAATAATCGAATGTAAATATGTCGAGCGCAGGAGGACGATTTGAAATCGACCGTGGAGGAGTCGGCGGCGTTGCAACGAGCCTACGAGAAGTACATAGACCAGGTGATCGTGAACGAGGACTTCGATCACACGTTCCGCCAGGTGGTCGCAGCCT
Organism: Aphelinus certus; assembly: GCA_020882725.1. Classification (NCBI taxonomy): domain Eukaryota; kingdom Metazoa; phylum Arthropoda; class Insecta; order Hymenoptera; family Aphelinidae; genus Aphelinus; species Aphelinus certus. The sequence continues at coordinate 66,417,391 of CM037084.1, read as the reverse complement.
TGGACGCCCTCGCGAGCGAGGACCAGTGGGTCCCGGTCAACTGGATCTACTAGGACCCGTTCGAGCTTCCCAACGATTTATGTATATATACACACACAAACTTGCGTATGTGTGAGAGGATAGAGTACCGGAGAGCAGGCATTCCGCGAACACAATTTTTTATATCGGTCTACACTGCCGCTAACCTTATCGACATACTACTCCGATACCTTTCTTCTATGGGCCTTTTCTAATATTACCGTAATGTTACGCAGCGAAGTGAAACTTCCCAAACATACAAAAAAAAAATCATTATCTTGCATTACACCAATGTTAGCAAAGTTAGCAAGGCAGCTCCTTCAGTTCTGTTAGACAGCAACGCTTACGAGAGCTGTTTCGCTCGCGCGATTTTGTACAATCGCAAACTTACCAAGTACAAGCTTAGATTTTCGATTATAAGTTGTTTAACTTTTGCATAAGGAGAATATCTTTAGTGAATCTTGTTTGAGCAAATTATTATTATTATTATTATTATTATATGAAATTATTTTCATCAGAGCGCCGTCCATTTATTAATTATATAAGTTCGCCAATGATTTATACGAGTCAAGTAAATCTTACCGTATTGATATTTTTCTATGTGAGATAAGTTCATTATTATACTTCATTATTTTATTTGCACGACGCAGAATACCAATGCGTATACGACTGGCACAAAGTGCCTGGGTATAAACACTTATTGATATTTCATGATTTCTTTTTTTTTCAATAGTTTTATTAATGTTTTTCTGCCTTGCAGAAATTTATTATTTAACTACATTTTATTCCGAAATTGATTTAAAAAAATTTTATTCTTGAAAATTGTTTTTTTTTTTAAATTTGTTGGATATTGTTACGTATTATTACGTATTGTTACGCAATAGATCTGTGAAAATCTTACAGAAAGTAAGAAATTTTGAGATATTTGTATTTGTCTTCGTTTTATTATAATGCGATTTGAATTGTGATGAGTCGCGCGAAAACACCTAACAATAATTTAATAATTTAGTTCGAATGAAAGCATCACAACGCACGATCAACATAAGCATCAACTTCAAAGTAAATAGATTGTAAGAAAATGAAATATGTATATTTTTTACTGTGGAAAGTCTTTTTAAGGCGAATACTAAAACGACAGGAAACTTTACAATGGCACTACAAATTTTAGGATTAGGCACTGCAATGTAAATGGATTTGAAACATCCAATAATAGTAAGAATGAAGTGAATAAAATTTTTGAAAATTTGTTACAAGCAGAGCATTGTTTCATTCCCTACTTAGCTTGGCTTTTGAATATTTTTTAAATAATAGTAATCTCTAATTGAACAAATAATGGAATCGGTGAAATAAAGCGTATAAATTACAGAAACAAATGAACGAAATTAAGATACTGCGCAAAATATAGATATCAGCGAAAAGAAATATATTTCATAAAATGTCTCATCTCTTTAATTTTTTACCCAATGTCAAGTCCAAGGAACACATTCTACTCCATACAAAACTCCACATTATAGTCATCAAAAACAGTATTGAGGAATTTTGAAAACCTGAATACGTAAATTTTTGATAATAAGTTTGCACATACATACATACATACATGCTTTTTATGTATAAAAATCCCAAGCATCATGCAACTTGAACATTTTTAATATAATCATCAGTATGTTGAAACAAAGAAATTGCATTTCACAAATATGATTTCGCATTACTACTGAAAATATGTTAGAGGATTACTTTATCAGGCATGCGTGACAGAATGAAACAGGAAACATCATGATTGAGCATCACATGCCAGATGAAGCTGTGTACCAGAATTATCTCTCCACACTTGAAGACCACATCACCGAAGTGGAATGAAAAACAATGGACAAGTATTTACCAATTGTTTTCGAAGATATTGTGACCAATTATCCGTGCTTTGTTTCGTTACATCGAAAGATTCAAAAGATTATTATTCACTCGCGGCGATTTAAAGTTCACCAATGTATAGATGAGTTTCGGGCAGTAAGGAAAAATGACTCTGTGGCGCCAAAAGTTCTGTTTGGCATATTCATTCAGTTAGCAATGATTTTTGCTATTAAAAAAGAAAATGATTATGGAATATTTTATTTGATTCCAACCATCTACATAATTCTGATACTGAATTAACCGCTATACAAAACAAAAATACTATTCAACTAATTTAGACAGATTCATAATTTTCTACTAAAAAAAACTTAGCTACAAAAAGCTGTTACAGCAGCTACAAAATCGAGTGAAAATATAGTCGTGATAGCTACGTGACTGAAAAATCTTCCTTTAGCAAGTTTTTTGTTGAAACCCTTTATTTCGAAAGAATCTGAAAGAATCATCGCTAATGAAAAACGAGAGAAACGAATCAGTATTTTACAAATAGGACAAATCCGCTCCCCCGATAGAGTATTTCGTAAAACATCTATAACGAATCAAGGAATCGCACGTTTTTTTCGCCAAATTCAAATCGGAAATACAAAGCGATATTGAAACAGTTTTTTCAACAGAGTTGGAGTATAACGAGAGCTGTAGGGCGCTGGCTAACGAATGCTGGGTACCTACTATAAGAACGACGTGTAGAGCGAGGTAACAAATAAGTACTTGATAATAGGCGAGTTTAGCCGGTAGCGGGTGGTGCGGTCAGCGGCGAATCACATCCTTTGCTGCCGACCAGCCGGCCACTGCCAAAGTGCCAACAATCAACATGCGGTACATTAGATCGGGCTGCAGGTGGGGGGGCCGGGCGAGTTAAGGTAGTGCAGCGCGCGCGTGCCAGCTCGACATATCTCCAGCAGCGGTGATCATTATTTACAATATACACACGACAACAACACGTACGGATGCCCCGCTGCAGCTGTTGACAGCTCCTGGCCCGCCGGTATGAGTATCCCCGAGAAGCTGCGTCAGTTCGACGCCTACCCCAAGACCCTCGACGACTTCCGCATCAAGACCTACGGTGGAGCATTCGGTAATTGCCCGCACACAAGCGTTAACCTGCAACTCTGTCCTATACTTCTAGCATGTTTATGCGGCTGAATACTTCTGGGCCTCGTGCTCCTGTGCGTGATCATTGTAGCAAATGGTGTTTTTAATGAGGGGCTTCTGTTGTGCTCGTCGGTTTCAGTGACAATTGTTAGCTCCATCATCATGCTCCTACTTTTCTACTCCGAAGTCAATGACTTCCTCACTCCGGCAATGAAGGAGGAGCTGTTCGTTGACACCTCCAGGGGATCTCAACTGAGAATCAATTTTGATATTGTCATATCGTCCATAGCTTGCGACTGTGAGTATTTTAAGACTTGTCGAGTCGAGAATAGATGGTCTCATGATTGATTCACTTTTTTGTACTCAGTACTGTCTTTGGATGCTATGGACACAACAGGAGAGCAGCATTTACATATAGAGCATAATGTGTACAAAAGAAGATTAGATCTTAATGGTAAACCAATTGAAGAGCCAAAGAAAACAGGTACTTGAAAACAGTTCAATTTACATTTATCTAGCGATGGTATCGTATTCACCAAGTTCTTATTCAATTCTGTTCCAGATATTGCTGATTCTAAACAAACAACTGAGAAGGTACTGATTTATATCAATAATTATTCAAATTCCTTGAATCAAGAACTTTATTCAGACAAAATATTTTGCTTAGCCTCCAGAGAATTCAACTGTAGTGCAATGTGGTGATTGTTATGGGGCAGCCAGTGAAGAATTGGGTATCAAGTAAGTCAAATGAAACTAAAATTCCTAACATTAGATTCTAAACAAAAATCTCTTTCAGATGTTGTAATACTTGTGATGATATCAAGAGAGCATACAGTCGTAGAAAATGGGCAATTTCGGACCCATCCAGTTTTGTACAGTGTAAGAATGACAAATCTGTTGAAAAAATAAAACATGCATTCAAAGAAGGATGTCAGCTTTACGGGTATATGGAAGTCAACAGGGTAGGAGGAAGCTTCCACATAGCTCCAGGTGATAGTTTTTCAATGAACCATGTCCATGGTAAGGTTCTTAGTGAATAACTTATGAAAACAAAAAATAATGCAATGAGAAAAAAAATACTGATCATACTTTACCCTAGTACATGATGTTCAACCATTCTCTTCATCTCAATTCAATTTGACACACAAAATTCGACATTTGAGTTTTGGTATTAATATACCAGGAAAAACCAACCCTATTGACAACTCTACAGTCATTGCAACAGAAGGTATGTGGTCTTTGCTTAAAGTTATTTTATTTAAAAAAAACAACAATATATATGCTGGAGTTTCACAATGCCAGGCAGTCTATGGTTATGTACAATATCTTCTTAACACTAGCAACGAATACCAGTTCCAATCGCCATAAAAGTTCCAAAAGTTCCTCCTCCTTGTATCATTACTTTGCCAACGTTGTTGACCAACTCTCGTCCACGCAGGCCATGCCTAATATTTTATTCAAAATTAGTCTTTACTTCCATGCTGAATTAATTATTTATCAACATTAACGTATCATTGAATTTATTTACTGAGAACTCCAGAAAATAGTTTCATGTTTGATGACATTCTGAATTACAAGTAGTTATTGTTTACAAAGCTACAGACTTGCATGTAACTTACACATCGTTACATCAGAATTATCAACGTACAAAACAAGATCATTTTCAAATATGTGTAATTCAAATCAATAATAATAGTCTGGTGACGTTTGAAAATAGGATAATTAATCAGATGAGATGATTAATAATGCAATAATTAATACATTTAAAAAACAATTATTACTTGTAATCAAGTGTGAAGTTTGGTTAATGTATCGCCATAAACAAGTAGTATATACGTTCATACCTTAGTGCTGTGAAACCACCAAAAAGTGCACCAGAAGCCATCCCCACGCAAAAACCAATGGTGAAGCCCATCTTCATTTTATCGAAACATGTTGGCCCATGCTGATAAGCACCGCCGGGTACGACTGGCATTTTTATCTGAAATATTCGTTTGGTCAGTCTAGTTATGATATATACTGAGTGCCAAGTTCTTGTGCTCACGTTTTTGGATCTTTGACCCTCTAAACTAGATAATTTTGTGCTGGTCGAGCTCGCGAACGAACTTCACTTGCCCACTGTATTTTTGCCTGGAATCAAGGTGCCGCCATATTGAAAACTGCACGTTGTAGTTGTAGGGGTATTCCCTGGCCGCAGTGCGCCTGTGCAATAGACAAAGATGGAAAAAAACAATAAAGAAAAACTGCGCACTATCTCACTGCGCATTTCATATAAGTAGCGGCTAAAATTAAATTTTCAATTTCCAATCTCAAAGTGAGAATAACTCCTGGAAGAAAAAAATATTTATATTTTCGAATTTATTTTTTGATTTTTGTAAATATGTTGTTTATTTATTTCACATTCTAAAATCTGAATCATCAAGCTATGAAACTCAACTTATTCTGATAGGATTTATGTAACAACTACGATCACCGCAGACATTGTAGAAGTTGATTTTATTTCAGGTGCAATGATGTTTCGTTATTACACCAAGATAGTTCCTACTACGTTCATGAAGTTGGATGGATCTATTCTACAAACCAACCAATTTTCAGTTACAAAACATTCTCGAGGTGTTTCTCTTTTTTCTGGTGAATATGGAATGCCTGGAATCTTCTTCAGCTATGAACTCAGTCCGTTAATGGTGAAATATACACAAACAGTCAAATCCATAGGTCATCTATTAACAAATACCTGTGCCATCATAGGTGGCACTTTTACCGTAGCGAGTATTATTGATTCTTTTCTGTATCATTCAGTTCGAGCAATACAGAAAAAAATAGAACTAGGAAAATTGAACTGAAACAACAAATATAAATGCTTCAGAGGGGGGTCATACCAAATGGGTAACATAAACAATTGTCAAGACACCAGTGATTCCATTACATTAAAACATCAATGTCAAAAGTTAGTTCCACTGATAATTATGATAGGAAGCTGCTAACATTTTTTCTACAGATTGAATTGATTACTGATGTTTATAGCACAATATTGTTCATTTTTAATAGCTTATGTTACTCTTCTGGTATAAGACCCGCGACAGAAGCGTACTCATGGTTTAACTTTAGAAGATGGAACCTGTTGGTAATAGCAAAATTTCTGGTTGCCTATCTAAAATACGCTTCTTCTAGCGTCTATATTCATTGACTGAAACAAACTAGTCAAAAGGTACCAAGAGAAATATTTTCCAAACATGAAATGTTTTTTATATTCGTGAATATAAATGATCGTGCAATACTGGTTCTCATCATTGTGCTAGATAATAGTAAGTCAATCATGAGTTTAGTGCACTTTTTGTATGCATTTGAATCGAAAAGTGAATCAAAGCCTTTTTGTATCTTTGACTAGACTTTCAGACGTTTGTTACGTTTTGGAGGATGATATTGTTTTTTATACATTTTTTATTTACCCAAAATTGTATATCTGATAGAATTAAAAAAAAGTTTTTATTTTTTAGTCATGTTTCATAAGATGAACTGTAAAAATATTTATGAATCATGTTGAATGAGCCTTATTGTAAGCTAAAGCATTTCAGGTATTTTTATATAATTAAAGTTTTCATAAGGTGAGAAGAATGAGAATAGATTTTAAAATGTACAACAATATCGATTTATTTACAATAATAACATTTCATCGAGTTTTTAGAAATAAATTATAAGTATCTATTGAAGTTTTGGCTACATCTCTACAGAATTCGATATCAGAACCACAAGCTATTGATGTTGGTGAAATATAATTTGGTTCTGTTGGATCATATTGGACTTTCTTCAATTCTCTAAGAAATTCATGTCTGTTCTCCAGACGAATTTTGCGACAAGTCAGAGTATCCGAATGCTTCAGTAGGATTTCATGCGACAATTTCATAGTATTGTGGAGATAGTCGAAAGAATCAATGATTTTCTTGCGAGCTGAAAATGTATTAAAATGCAATGTAAATAAAGTATAAATAGTCAGATATATTCTATAATTCAATTTTAATAACTTACATTGCATCCAAAGACGTGGTTTTAGAAGTAGAAGTTGTTTTATTTGTATTTTATTAAATCCCATTTGTTCTCTAACAGCAAAAGTGTTTTCATGAATGTGTTTAAAATTATATGTTATAAGCTTAGGTTGCTTTGTAGCCAGAAATCGCACTTCTTCTCCTATTAGTTTGAATTCATTTTGAAAATGACCTAATCTTTCATCAATATGTTTTGTTGCCCAAACCAACCATGTTGGATTCTTTGTGACGATTCTTGCAATATTTTTTCGTGAGAAATCATGAGCTCTCAAGTATCTTATCCTAGTTTTCATATCATCCATATCTTCCTTGAGGATCATTGGATTTTCTGTTATAACATCTCCCAAACTATCAGCCGGTACACCACAATCGTGCAGAAATTGTATGTATAAAGGCAATTCTTTTTCAAAATCTACAGTGAGTAGAGCTCTCATGTGATCTTGATTTTTTTCTACTTTATGCAATTTCACACCCAATTTTATAAATTGCTGAATTAACTTAGAATCATCAGCATAAGCAGCAAAATTGAATGATGGGGAATGATTAGGAGCAAAGTCAGATATATCTTCTTCACATTTACTCAATGGTTTGGGTGGTTCAAGATCCAAATCTGTGATGAAGTCATTGACTTTGAATTCGTCAGCTGATAGATCATATTTTTCCTTTCCTCCAGGAGTATCAATAACTTTATATCTAACAAATTTCAATTCTGTACATGGCTCCAGACTATTTTCTGTATTGGAATTTTTTAGACTACCATCATCGTCAGCTCTGATATGAGGTGTTTGTTCAAATAGATGTTCTCTTCCAAAATTATCTTTATAATTTTCAACATCATCTGAGACTGTTGCTTGAAATTTTGATGAGGCGTTTGAATCATGTCTGCTTTTGTCTATACTTTCCTTGGCAATTGTCAATCTTTTCTCATATTTTGGATCTTCATCCAATCTGTAATTCTTCCTGAAGTGATGTTCATCTTCATGTTGTTTGTTTTGATTCGTTGTACTTTTAGGGTTCACATACTGATGATATCGTATCGTCTCTCTTTTTTGTTTTGAATTCTCAAATCTTAATTTTTGAGATTCTCTGTTCAATTTTTGATATTTGATTGGGTCATCTTGGGGCCTCACAGGTTGAACCAGTGACTGTGGAGATGCAGACGAAAAAACTTTTCCACTGTACAATCTCAATCCCACTTCATGATGACAATCTGCAATATGAGACTGGACTTGCGTCAATCGCCATAAATTTTTACTCCACGACAAACTCATCATAAAATTCTCAAAATAACAAACGTAATACAATGTCGCGAGCTATAACCTGTTGGTTCACATTTGATGTGTATACATTGGAAGAGACTGAACAAATATTCACCCGCTACTTGTACTGCAACGGTTACGTGAATTATTCATTCCAAATTTTTGTGAACTTGTTTTATGTTGACAAAAGAAAGAATTTCGCTTCCACAAATGCACAGTATAAAGTTTACTTAGTTTTCAGACTAAACGCATGTCAAACGCATGGTGCGCTCATATCAGCGGCCGCGCCGGCCAGCTCTGTCGGCAAAATATCGCGATATATTATAGTATCGACCTAGCCCCACCTGTAACCTAAGCTGTGTTACTGTGTAATGTAAAACTGCACTGCAGGACGCAGGCTGGGCGGGCTCCAAATTCCCAAGTTTTGACACTCAGCTCACAACAGCTCACAACAAATCAATATATTGTGATGAACAATTTCAAATGATTGGCATGAGAAAACATGCTCCGCACCTACGAAGGAATGCGTTTCGTATCTGATAAGCAAGTTATTGTCTTTGACATAGGAAGTGCTTACACCAAGTATGTAAAAATTATGGATCGAAGGAGTTCTTTGAAGGAAAAATAGATACCTAATTTTGTTATTTTTCGATCAGGTATGGGTTTGCTGGAGAACCTGCACCTCGTGGTATTATCAGAACTGAGATCAAGTGTCCTAAAACAAAGGAAATAAGAAGAATCTACAGCTACACAGATGAAGATGACCTGTATCAGCTACTTGTTGAATTTCTACACTATATATTTTTCAAGTAAATCATTTTATTCAATTATTCAATTTTGAACCTTTGAAAGATTGGGAAATGATGTATAATTGTTTGTAGGCGCACAGTTACAACCCCGAAGGATATTAGAATTGTTATTGTTGAGTCACCGTTAATTGCAACAAAATTTAGGAATACTTTAGCCAAAGTTTTGTTTCAACATTTCGAAGTTGGATCATTGATGATTCTCCCAACTCATTTAGTGACCATCAGCACATTGGGAATGGATACAGCATTGGTGTTAGATGTTGGTTATGACGAGGCTAATGTTATTCCTGTATATGAGGGCGTGCCCATTCTCAAAGCATGGCAAGCGCTCCCTTTAGGAGCTTGTGCTGTTCATAAGTAAGACATTTTTGTAAATTTTACTCAAAAACTCATAGAAAGATATAGAATATTTTAGTGAAATTTCATCAACAAATGTATGAATTTCTATTTATGTTTTGATCTGATTATTCTACTGAATTATTATTTCTTCATTAATTATTTATAGATGCATCTCTAAGAACATGGAAAAAATATTATCAAATAAGGAATTGAATGACAAACTGATTGAAGATATCAAAGTCCAAACATGTTTTGTTACAACAATGGAACGCTCAAACAAACTGAAAACAAAAAGTCCTCCCCAGCCACCTCCAAATGTAAAATTTTTCACCAAAAGAATTGTTAGTATTCCTGGAACTGTGAGAGAAGAAGCCTTTGAAGTTTTATGGGAGAGAGATAACGATAATCTTAGCATACCAACCATGATTTTAGACGCTTTAGTTAAGGTAAGAAATCATACGTTTTGGTCAAATATTCCCTTTCAAATTAAAAAGAAAGCTAAAAAGCATAATTATTCTTAGATTTGAGTGTTCAATATATCATAATATAGAAATTTAATTTTAGTGCCCAGTTGATTCAAAAGTACCATTAGCAGAAAATATTCTACTCATTGGTGGAACTGTGATGGCCAAGGGCTTTGCAAGTAGATTGAAAACTGAACTGTTGTACTTAGTTAACAGTGAGCTCTATAAAGACAAATTGAAAGTGAGAACATTTAAATTTCACACCGCACCAAGTAAACCTAATTATACTGCATGGTTGGGAGGAGCAATTTTTGGAATCGCTGACTTAGCATCTAGATGTGTTTCCAAAGAAAATTACTTAGAATGTAATCGAGTGCCTGACTGGGTTAGTCTTATTGACAACAAAAAAGATGAAATCTCCAATACTATTTAGTATTATCTTTTATGACTTTTTATTAATTTATAAAAGTGCGCAGAACTTGTATATTTATAATCAATTTAATGCTTTATATTTTGCTATTTTACATAGCTGATTGGTGCAACTGTTTGATGAAAATAATAAATATTAACGTTTATGAAAACTTTCATCATTTATTCTCTCTGTCTCTCTCTTGATTGTTTCATTTAGTAACAAATTAAAAACTGATTTTATTTACAAAGCTGTCAGTAATGTTAGTTTCTCGTTGAGTTGTAATTGTGTCTTGATGAGTTGTGATAATGCAACAACCATGAGAAGATCCTTTACATTACTGTTGAACATATTATCGAACTGGTCACTAGTCATCTTTGGCACAGAGTTCACCATGTCTAGAAGAGCTCTGCCCACCTACAAAATTAAAAGTATTAAGACAAGTTTTTGAAACTAATATATTTCATTACTGAATTTTGAGGAAATAGATACCTGATTATCAGGAGGTGTTTTTCCAGAAAGCACATCATCAACATACTGTAATACACTGTCGAGCATTGAGGAAAGTTTTGTACTTGCTTCAGCAATCTGAGCAAGATCCATCATTGGTTCTACAACTCCGCCAGGTTTACTTCCTCCAGCTTGTTGTAAGGTTTTAGCACATAACTGCAGCCCTACAACTTCAGGATCATAGCATTGTATCTGAAAGAATGATCAGCATTCGAATAAGAATATCAATGTTCAGAAAAGACTTTAACACTCCATAACGTTTCAAACGTTCCAACATGTTACCTGCACTTTAGCCGGAGTAAACATGCATCCAGTTTTGCCACTAGGAACTCCCAGTCGCACGCAAACATAAGCTCTGATGCCCATTCTTGTGGTATTTTCCAAAGTTGTATCTACCGTTAGATGGATAGGATTATTGCACTCACGAGCATAGTACTCGTGGATTACAAAGGAATGGTTGGTCACCTGAGAAAAGAGTGAATATCAGTATCAATTTGATTGCAAACAGACATTGATAAATTGAATTTACACACCTCATTGCCAGTAGCCCACCAGCCCACAATGTTTTCTTGTGCATTGACTCGACGATTGAGTTCGTACAGGTCCAAAGCGTAGTTGAGTTCTGCGTCGACCTGGTCTTCATATTCTTTGTGGGGTACGCAGAAGCAATTCGTTACTTCAACAACACCTTTCTCAACGGTTCCTGCGAAACGAAACAAGCCGGCATTGAATGTTAACTGCAATAATTGAATAAACATGCCAGCGATGGTGAGCATAAGCTTGCACCGGCCGCCCGGTTAGAGTTGGTACTTGGGTGAAATTTTGTCGAATCAAGATTGCTCACCTAACAGGGTACCGATGACACGATGGGCTTCGGCACCTCGACGCTCGTAGGCGTCAACAATTTGAAATAAAACAACTGGGTGCACTTTGACTATTAGGTTAAGCGCCATTTTCGAAAGGTGTGTGCACGCTGTGCACGCGACAGATCGCGTTGGCAAAAGAGCCGGCGATGGCGCTGAAATCAGCTGCGCGGCGCGCGCGCTCCGCGGCCCGAGCGAAATATATACATATATATATTTATATGTATACCTACCAATGCATGCTTAGCTTATAATACATGTGTGACTGTATATAGGTGTAATGTAGCTCATCGTATGTATATGTACACGCACACCGATAATATTATATGACAGATTAGTTTTTCTGCTTTTGATACAATTGTTCCATGAGAAAAATAATAATTTTTATCGATATGAATGTCAAATCAGCAAATAATTAGTTCATTTTGACCATTGATGAGAATAAAAAACTACCTTCTTTATATATCTGTATATCCTGTTATAGATATAGATATGGGTGATTCCGTCGCAGTTTGTAAATTCGATCAAATCGAAATTTTATTAACTAAGGTTATCTATGCAAACATCGAGAACATGAAATGTGCAAGTTATACACGAGAAATGACCAATTCAAGTTATAACTAATATATGGGAATTCTTTCTCATGCAGTTTCCCATTCTTGAATATTTCGAACCTCTGAAGAGGAATAAACTGGAGTAACTGAAAAAAAGCTTAATGTGATGATTATGTAATTGCAACTATTGGCAATTAAGGAGATTGTGGTTGCCAATTGATCATATTGATTAATTTAGTGATTAAATTTTACACGTTTTTATTCGATCCTTCATTTATTAAGTGTTCATTATCGTCGAATCTATATTGAGGCGTACATACTTGAAAAATTTGATTTTTAGTGTAAAATGCCAGTTTGTTCATGAATCCAATCCAAGTAAGCTGACACACGAGTATAAAAATCTGGAAACCCGTAACCACAGAGTAGAATGTGATAAGAAACAATTCCTATTTGAACACCGTCAGCGACCAATGGGCCACCTGAATCACCCTGGAACAGTTTTATATTCCAAATGTATTCATTTCGGGAGAAAAATGACTCCTAATAGTTGGATTCGCATTTTATTGCTTCACTCACTAAACAGATTCCTTGTCCAGATCGAGATAACGAACAAACTTTTTGGTCGATGTTAACAACGTAAGTTAATTTCGAACATTTTTCGCGATCTATAATACATGTGACAATGTATTGTAATTCATTTGATATTGGACCGCTCGTCTGAAAGAGATTTAAACATAATTATTTTCAAGGATTTCGCAACAATCCTTTACAATTCTTATACTCATTGGTATATAGTGATATCCATATAATATAAAAAGTCATATTTAGAGTTACAACATTACAATGAATATTGAAAAATTTAATTTCGCAATGTTTGTAAAATTTACAAACACAAAATAAACTCCAATTCTATTTATATCACCTTCTACGTTAATTATTATATAATTGTCACTCATTAGTGCTATCTCCCATTAGACTTATCAGTAACAAGTGATGAAATAAATCATTCGTAGATTGGAATTATGTAATATTATATTAGCATAGGACTTTATTCAAAGATTTGATTCAAAGACAATTTCAACTATTTTAAACCCACTTACACTAATTTTACCCCACCCAGAAACTATTGCAGAACGATTGCTTTCATCGGTGATACCGGTTGGCAAGTCTACAGGCTTGATTAAATCGTTGAATTCCATTGATTTGTTCACCAAAATAAGTCCCACGTCATTTAAAGTATTTATCTCGTTATAATCTGAGTGGGCAACCAATTTTTCGGCTTGATATACTTCACCGCCAGTTTCTAATTCATTCGTACCCACGAGTATGCGTACATCGTTTGGCTCCAAACTGGAAAAATTCTTCTTTTCAGCAAAACATTGCTGTTAAATCTATTGATTCAAATAATTTTCAGTGATTGATAATCATACCCATATAGACAATGAGCTGCCGTTAAAATCCAGCGGTCACTTATGATCGAACCTCCGCAACTATGCGTATTTTCGTCACCCAAGCGTATAGACACTTGATATGGAAAGGCTCCCGGTAGGGCTTTTTCAGCGCCCACCAAGAACGTACTGTCCTGTGTTGAGCATTGCTCATTCTTTTCGATTTTGAACATATTGGCTCCCCGAGTAGCTACCAAATTTAAGACACAGCAAATAACACAGTATTTTATACATTAAAAAATCTAATTACAAGATGGTGGTGATGAACATTTTCCCCTAGACTATATTTCTTTGTGATTTGAGCTAGCATTGAATGGAAAAATAACATGATCTACACTCACCATGAATAACAAGAAATAAATTCACAAATACTAATAGATTCTTCATCTTGTCGAATGTTACACGATGCCAGATACGATATGAGTACATACAATCATTAAAAGTGACATAAGTTTAGGCAAACTCAGTTGATAAAAATACAATTACTCGAGCATTGATAATAATAGAAGATCGATCACGATTAATCATTGTTATCGTCAGAGAAATTAATCTACCTTTCAAAATCATTACGAACTGAGTAAACTTGTTCACGTTCATTTTTATTCTAGTTTCATTTTGGATATCATAAATTCTCAAGTATTATTGTTTGAAAATGGCTAAATATTAACTTCATTCTTGAAAGAATAAATGATAGAAAAAAATGCATATAGATTAGTTAATGACGCTTATATCGTAATTATGAAATGCTTAAATAAAAATACAACAAAGTATAGAGCCGATTCGGATATGTCAGAATTATGTCTTGTCCATCATTTTCACACAAACGAAAAAAATGCATAATTATACATTGTACAGATGTTATTGGTGCTTTTTTATACGCATATTTTAACTATGTTATCGAAGATTATAGGAAATGATACATCAATTTTTCTTTTTTACTTCATAAGTCATTCCTCAGGTTTAACTTCTTTTATGTTTGTCCTTGAATAATCTATGTAAGGATGTATGAGCTCCAATCATAACTCCTCGGAGTTACGTTATTCGCAGTCTAGGTGACCCGTTGTTCAGCAAAACTCAAAAATATAAAATGTGTTATATATCTTTCCAAATAATTTCATAAACAGTTGATTATTCAAACACTCGAGTATATAGAACTTTTTCTATGTCATTCTCGAAAAATATAATCATAGTGGTATTCTTCAACAGTTGTTCCGTATTGTTCTGTTGTGAGTACATACAATCTATACGGTTCATTTCATATATTTACTAAAATTTTTCATAAGATAATCTGACCATGTTTTTGCGTGATTATTTAGTATTTTTCTATGAAGTATTTGAACAATCACGATAAATTCGAGTGTAAAGTGTAACGTTGTTTTTCCTAATTCACGTATCAACTATGGTAGATGAAGGAGAATATGAACCGGATATCTATCTACAAGACAATTGTTTACTTCAGAAGGATCGTTACAGAAATAGCATTCAAAATGCACTAGATGGAGCTTTTCCATATCAAGTGTCTATACGTATTGGGAAGGATTTCCAACATAATTGTGGCGGATCGATAATTAACAATCAATGGATATTAACTGCAGCACACTGTCTTTTCGGGTATACAGTAAATATACTTTTATTCAATATCAACTACTAAATATAGAAGTGAAATATTTTTTTTACGCATATTTTTAGTCGAAAACTGGATGATGTTTCAGTCGTCGTGGGTTCTAATAAATTAAACAGTGGCGGTGAACTGTACGTTCCTACCAAATTCGTCATTCATCCAAAATATAATTTATCAGGCATAATACACGACATAGGCCTTATAATGGTAAACGGAATGATAAAATTTAACGATTACACCAAGACTATTGACTTACCTATGTTTGCTGGTGATGAGGAGAGAAAATACAAGTATGCTGTTGTTTCTAGCTGGGGCAGAATAAGTGTGAGTCGGCTATTTCAGTATTTTCCGATCAAATATGGGATTATATTATATGTAAATATAAAACTATATCACATTTTTTGTCATTAACAAATGTATGCATGTCTGTTACTGGTTGAAATCCTTCCAAAAAATGTCATTAAAATTTATGCTGATTCTTAAAATTACTGTGCACATTGTTTCGTTCTGCGAAATGAACAGATTTATCTATTTTCAGATGGATCACCAATATCCGAATGATTTAAGATACGTAGAAATGTGCTTACTAGATTTTAAAAAATGCACAGAATCTATCATTATTATAAACGCGTTCCAGAAGATCTGCACGATCCCATCCATGAATCAAAGCATTTGTTTTGTAAGTCAACTACTTGTCATAAAATAGCGTCATTCGAAAAATTTATATTTTCACTTATTCCAGGGAGTTTCTGGAGGTCCACTTGTTGCCAATGGTATTCAAATCGGTATAGCTTCTTATATTCATTTTCAATGCGGATATGGCTATCCAGATGTTTATACCCGAGTGTCTTATTATTTGGAATGGATTTCGAACAATATTAAACAAAAAATGAAATTTGAAACAATGGATCCGAGATCGAATGTAATACCAACTGTAGAGCAATAGATTTTGTACTCTTAATTTAGTGCACTTACAACTGATTGATCGTGATTCGATGTAAATAAGGAATTGAATAGCTGTGCTCCATGAAATAGTAATTTTTATAGTATGTTTATACATAAAAATAAGTGTAAAACTAATCTGAGAAGATATTGACAAATCATCTTGTGTTTCGTCTTTGGGATAGTGAAGAGTTTGAAGTGAATAAGATGCAACAATAAATTTCAAGTATTATCATGTTTTATTTTTATACATACTGTGAGTAACATTCGTCTATACGCCGAAAGCGCTAGAGTTAAAAGTTCATTTTTATGTATTAGGTCGAGCCAAGAAGCTTGAGGTTCTGTCCTGCTTATAATAAATAGTTACAAATCGATTTCGATAATACGGATAAGGCCACTTCCAACTTCTTTGCAATTCCATTCAATTACTCATGACTATTTCATTGGTAAATGAATAGAAACGTTAATCTCTCATCAAAGCCACCGATGTACTACTTTGAGACGTACACGCAAAGTTTCAATGGTGTTCCTTGTTTTTTTTTATTATACACTCGCGATATATACAAATGGCTGGAACTACGGTACAATGTACAATTGTTCATCAAAGTTCGGCGCTTTCCAAAAAGTCTTGACGCTCACATATAAATCAACATCGAACGTTATATAAATGAGATATGCACTTAATAGTTGCAGCGCGGGTAAAAATAAAGAGAAATATATTATTATATGTAAATCCCAATACACCGGGTCGATATCACAGCTACTGATCGTGTCTCGAGAATAGTACGTAAATTCACAACTGAATATTTTTATTTCCAAATGAGAAAAGAAGAAAAAAAAAGAGGAGGAAACAAAAAAGAAATTGATATTCCAAAATGAAGGGCAAAAGGAGTTAACTATCGGATATAACATGGTGAGTATAATCATAATGCGTACAATTGATCGCTCGTCTGGAGTAATAGTAAAATTAAAATGATCATCATGCGCTCGGGTATATAATGGAACAACGAGTCATATATATATTATTGCCGGATTACACGTACACACACAGCATCGTTCGCAGTTGTTGAGATAATCACACGCGCACTATAACACAAAGGTCGACATCCTCGCGCGCGCACGACTCCGCATTGATACAGTTACGTAGGAAACTGCCGTTTCTGCGACGCACTATAATTTTTAGTTTCTTCTCGACCCTCGACATATCGGGCGGGCTCGGCTCGTATAATGATACAGCGAGGGCGGCCGTTCAGTTTCGCGCGACGCCGCAGATCATGATGTTGGGCAGAGCGCCGCGGCGCCGACGCCAGGCCCCGAGCGTCTGCGCGTGAGCCTGCAGCGTCCGACACCATCTCTTTGTCCTCGCTCCGTCCTCAGCCTGGCAATCAGACAATTTTTTCACCCCCAAGTTTATTTTCCATACGTCAAGCGTGCGTTGCGGTATTAAGTTGTATATGGGCTGTTCAGTTCCGTAACGAGTCAAATTCACTTTCGACATTTTAGAAAACGATAAATTTGAAGTCGGCGCGATATGGTCAATTCGAGTATCAATCGTGGTATTCGAATAGCAGTTCAAACAATAGATGAATAGTTGATTCTCTTCGAAAATTTCGAAAGTAGATTTGACTCGTTATGGAACTGAACAGCCCACATTATGATTTTAGATCTCATACCTTGAAAATAAATGTCTCCTTAGTCGATAACTCTTGGATTTCGAAGTAATCCTCGAGATCCGCCTCGCAGCAAACTATACACTTGTCAAGATAAAGTGGTTCCTGAAATATGAATTTTGAAATGTATTAGATTAATCGTAGCGCGACAGAATTATTTTCTCGCGTTGAAATTATTTGTATGTCAAATGTATTTTGAAATGAGTACTCACTCTCATCAAGGAGTAACGGCCCAATTTTTCCTTGACAAGTAGAAGAGTCGCCTCTTTGATGCCAATTTGCTTCGGGAAGAGAGTTCCATCGGGATAATCAACATATTCGTTATTCGGCTGTAAATTAAGATTATTTCAAAAATTAATCACACCAAAAGTCAAAAATAAGTTGGCTCACTGGCCCAGGAATGAAAAAGCCTTTGATATTTTACCTTCCCGTTGGTGACTAACATCGCAGTAATAGGGGCGAGTTTGACGGTCCTTCCTCGCCTCCAATTGTTGTCGGTCGGTTGAGCGACTAAAAGGCGACCCTCGAGAACAAATCTAGAATCTTCATGTGCCCACTCCAGTACTTCTACCGCCATCTAAAGAGTAGAATAGATTAATAAAGTGTTTCCAGATCTAGAGGAAAATTTAAATTCAAGCATATTGTCAGTAAAGAAGATTTTTCCGTTTTATTTTTCAATATTATCCTTTGGAAAACGATAAGCATACATACATACATACTTACTAATCAATCAAAATTCAATAATAATTAACAAGAGAAACATGACAGACCTTCCGTAATTTGATGTTAACCATGTCTTGTTCTCCAGTTGATCTTCTACCATTTTGTATAATGGAAATTCGACGCCAGAGTTTTGTGGACGTGATATCTTTGGCCTCCTGTTAAATTCAACATCAAGAATCACTATCCAAACTTGAGAATAAATTTAATTTGGAGCGATATAACGATAAAAATTTACTCACAGCATTCATGTGTTCCAAATGTAATTCTATATTAGTCTGAGCTTGCTTAAGTCTTTTCTTCAGTTCTTGCATCTCCGACTTTCCTGAAGGTGTCGCTTTTAAGAGACGCGCCAGGAGAAGAGGATACTTTGTGACCCTTTGTACTGGAACCTAGAAAATTTTCCAATCAATTTTAGACAAAAATTTCTTCTCAAACTTATATTCAGAGTATGCGTGAATGTATGAAATGAAATAAATAATATTATGATGATACAATAAGTTTCGTACCATTAGGAAGGAATTCAAATTCATCCTACGAAGGACCGTATTTTCCATTTGTGAAACTTTGAGGAATATCCTCAAAAGTTCCTTTTCTTTTTCCAGATTCTGCAACAGTAGGCTCGCGCTACCTTGTCGAGTGCAGTAGCTTTCGAAAGCATGCAGCATTCTTTCGGATTCGAGGAAAATTTTTCCCAGATCCACTTTTACCAGGTCTTCATCGCCATTTTCCTGCGAGAAAATAAAAATCAAACTGAGATGCTTCCACGTTTTTACATGAGATCACACGAAAAAACCATAATCCATCTTATGTGAATTCTCATCTATACAAAACATTCTCCAAAGTTGTACAATACTTCGAAAGATCAATCCGTTACGGTCCCTAAGAGGGAGATCTTTCCAATTGAAATTTTACTTGTGGCACGTCTGTTTGTGAGTAGATTGGTAAAGTTTACGGTTGGATTCAACTCCCTCCCCTTACCCTAAATTAACCCAGTATGCGATCGTAACTCATGTACGATGGCACTCTCTGGATCTAAAATAGCAAAAAACTACTATTTAATAGTACAGATTGCACAACTGCTCAAAATAGGAGATATTCACTGAAAATAGTAAAATTTTACCAAAAAAATAGTAAATTTTCACTAAATTACTGAAATATTAGTAAAATTTTACCATTTTCTAGTAAATATCCACTATTGGAGCAGCTGTGGAATTTGTACCATTAAATAATACTTTTTTACTATTTTAGATTTAGAGAACAAGGTTGATAAAATCCTTCCACCGCGAGAACCGTCCGCAACGAGATGTACGTTTAGAGTGAAAAACTACCTGTGCAATGTCCACGGCATCCTTGAGCTTCTCGGCGAGTATCTGGTTGTGCTCGAGTAGCTCCTCGACATTGAGGAAGATGGCGGAGAGCTGCTCCTGCGTGAGCAGGCCCGCCCTGAGCATCGGCCGATGGAACTCCTCGAGGATGATGAGCAGGTCGCGGCCGTACTTCTGCTCGGTCTCCACGATCTCCGTCACTATCTCCTTGCGCTCGGCTCGCTTTTTGCTGCACTTCCGGCACACCGCCAGCGAGTAAACACTGAAAGCGAAAAGCGCCCCCACGGTTAAACAAGCATTATCTCACGGGCCGATCGCACATTGTATGTTGCGCGATTGAATGCGACCGATACAGCCGGTTGCGCGTATATATATACATATGAAGCCCGACGGATTTATGCGCTCCGTTGCGCGTTGCACAGATGCGCATCTCCGCGGAGCGGCGCTCGTGTGTGTGTGTAAACAGCAAATTGCGAGGAAGTGAAATCCCTAACCGATATTGTATATTTGGCCCGCGCGTGAAAGTTACGCGATCGGATAAACGTATGTACCTTCGATCTCGATACTTTGCTTCTCATTGGGGCAAAGTTAAACACGACTCGTCCGTTGGGTGAACGTGTAAGAGACGCGGAAGACGATGTTACCAATTCGCGCGTGTGTGTATTTCTGAATTAACAAGATCGATTTTCAATGTACAGTTTACACGAACAGATCCGATTAATATACCCCGGAGGAATATACTTAACCGCAAGTGATTGTCTATTCTTTTTTATTTCTGGTTCAACAAAACTACTCTGAGGAAGAAGTTTAGTACTGGGTTTTTTTTAGTGAAATACGCGGATATTAGTAAACTTTACTATCCAAAACATAGTAATCATTAATAGACAAAATAGCATTAATTATTCGATTTATAGTACATTCTACTAGTGTAGCACTTTACTAGTTAACTCAAGTTACTAATAAACTTTATTAGTAACTCGATTATTACTACTTTAGTATAGTAAACATTAGTATAATTAACATAGTAAACCGTATTAACAAATTTTACGATTCGTAATTTTAACCTTCACTAAAGATAGTTCGTTATAAACGGCCAGTAGGTCATTCTTTACCAAGTTGGATCAGTAAATTTCAGTAAGCAGATTTTTCTCAGTTCATGCATCCACGCGTCTAACCAAACACGCCTGTATCTACTTATCCGAGATTCATAATCTTGATAAACCACATCAATCAATAATCCACCGAATCGACGAGACTTTTATAATGTTTGGCCAGAATCGTTAGGCACAGTAGGTGGAGAAGCGAGTAATCACGAGGTACACATTAGACGATCTCTTTCAATTAGCATGATCCTCGCGGTTTCTCTCTTCTCCGCCGGCATACCGTACATACATAAATGTATCTGCGAGATCTAAATTGAGAGAAGGCCGCGCGAGACTCCCCGCATTCCCACAGTCGAGTGGGCCGCCCGTGGCATTGAGTGAAATAAATCTGCTCGTTGAATTTTTGCAAATCACACTCCAATTACACGGGCCATTAGAGCGAATAAAAGGCGCAGGCTAAGGAGGTCCGCTGCTCGCGGATCACGCCCCCACCCGCGCAACCACCCAATAAAACAGCTTTTCGGCCCGAGTGCATAAATCTCGTGGCCTGCGCGCGGGAGAAAAAGCCGCGACGTTCGGCTTAAACGGAGATGGAGAGAAGAAGAAGGGGAAGAAAAAAAATCCGAAATCGCCGCGCGATAACAGCTTTCGCCCGCACACTCCCGGAGGAATTGATAGCGCGCGAGTGAAAGTCAGCCTCCGCCGCCGCCGCCGCCGCGAGGATATAAACAGCACCGAGGGGACGTGTATCTATATAATATATATACACATATACACGTCCGGGCTTGCACTTGTCCACTGGATTTCGTTGGCCGTACGCTAAATCAGAAATAAGATCCGCGGCGGGCTTTCTAAGCCGACGGGTAATGAGAGGTCGGCGGATAATCAAGCCGGGGATCGATCGCGATCGGTATCGGCTCCCGCGGTGAAAATGCCCCGCTTTGTGTCGCTCCCCACAGCCTTTTCCTCTTTTATTTCGGGTTTGCGCTCGGATAATGACGGTCGGGCGGCTTGATTGATTGATAACTGGTTTATATTTATAAACCCCGCGCCTGCTTCGAGAGAGAAACGCATAAGATATCGGCGATACCGTTCTGGTATACGCGCGGTGACGTAAATATACCGAGCAAGTACATAATTCGGTTGACAGACGTGTCGGGCTTCTTTATGCGGGCAATGGTAATATCGATAGCGGGATCGGTGATCAGTATATATACGGCGGATCGGATAAACATCGCTCGAGTTGGCCGCTCGTCGAGGAAGCGAACTCCTTGAAATATAGAATGTTCACAATCTGTCTCGGAAATTAGTCCGCCAAGTCGATTGGGCTAGTTTCACGTACTAAATCGCACGCGATAGGCTTTCACTCGTAATTTCGTTTCGTTGCGAACGCCTATCCCCGATCGTCGCCGTCTCGCCCGAGATATATACCACGCGTGCGGTTACTCGAAATTTTTGCCCTGCGGATTGCCGTTCCGCCGTATATAAAACTTTAGAAATCCCAAGATACACTGTATTCATTGTACGCCTCGGATTTTCTGAAACAACGGTACTTGGCGCCCATTCCATTCGGACGTTTCCAATATACTCGAATACGATACGTGATCCTCGAGTTTCAGCGTTGGGATATCACTCACAACGCGCGGCGAATACCGAATATAGGAGGCCGCAGGCGAATCAAAGTGTGCAACGGCGTGACTGGGAGCCCATACAACGACTCAATCGGGTAGTCAGTGTATCGAAGCGAGGCTGGGCAAAGAAGCGGAACGGTCGAGAGTACAGTCGCGGTTAGGCTCGCGGGGCTTTCAGCCTCTCGTGCAAGGATATACGCTGGCGGCGGCGGCGGTGCGCCAGTGCAGGACCTGCCCTCGAGCTCGGCCGCTCGTTATGCAATGGCCCGAGGCTGGCGCGAGCGGGCCTCCCCCCACCTACTCCCCCAAGTGTGTCAGCGTTTATTCCGCTTGCGCATTAGAGGAAAGCCGCGCGAGGCCATGTACGGCGCGCTGATAAATCGCCCGCCGAGCGAACCCGCGAGAAAACGCGCGCATTAATTGCGGTGAAAATGTGCTGGCTCGAGTCTTTTACCGCGAAAAAGTATGCAGATGTGCAAGCCGCCGTCGATCCGCGCACTTTTAGTTTCTGCGCTCGCGAAACGGGGTCTCTCTCTCTCTCTCCGGCTACTGGGTGGCAATGCGCTCGAGAGCTGCGCGGCCTCGTTTGTACACCTCCTCGAAAGTCTCTCTCTGTCTCTCAAGAGAGCCGAGTTTGTTCGATGGTACTTTGATGTTTTTATCACGAGACCGGCCCACTCGATAGGCTCTCGAATGATACTTCGAGTCGAAATCACTCGAGTTTCAGGATCAGCGTGTATACGGCTAGCGAAACGAGGGTCGCTGGATTATGAATCACGTTGCGAAATCGAAACTGAAACGTCGCTTCGATCGCGATATCCAAGTGTTTTTTTTTGCAACGCGCGGCCTCATCCCAAGAGCCCGGCCGCGTCTAGTCTCGCCGGCCATCGGCATAAATCGGCCGGCTCGATCGAAAGGAGTCCGATGGCAAACTGCCCTTAATTCGCGGTTACTTAGCTGGCGATAATAATCGGCCGCGCGAGATTAGAGGTTGAGCAACCGGTGGCGCGCGTCTGCTACCAGCCAGCGGATTATGCGCACGAAAAATCGATCGCGCGCAGCATTCAATTAGTACGCGGAGCCGCATTCAAATTGCCGGGAGAGAGCGCACACAAGGGCGAACTGGTTGGCTCTCTTGTATTTTCTAATTTGCACGTGTCTCGCTCGCCTATTAGATAACGCGCGCCACACTTGATTTTCTCACTTTTCTCGCGTCATGTGCGGGCTCGTCGATTAGCGGGGATCGGTGACTCGTATTTTTCGTCGCGGTAGCCGCGCTTGATATAATTTAATCAACGCGTCCAAGGGGCGACTGTTCACACGCGCACCGGGGGGAAATGCGCGCGTCAATTTGCCCCGCGTAAATAACAATCTTCCTCGATCTTCGGGTACTTGTTTGAAATATAAACGTGTGGCGAGACGCGATATCGATCGTCGCGTCGCTCGGTATAATTCGAAGCGATCGAACGCGCGTCGTACCCTGGCGAATCAATTACTGCAGCCCTCCCAGATAGTTTCCAACCGCGCCATTAATCATATACTCGTCCCCGGACGATTTCGCGGGCGTAAATCATTCAAATTCGATAATCGACGCTGTGCACACGCGAGTTTCCCATGATCCCCCCGCGCGTTGAATAAAAAAGAAAAAAGAGGAACGGTGGCAATTGCCAAGGTCCGGAAGCAGCAGCAGTAAAAGCTCACCTGTCGATGATGAGGGGCTCGATGCGCTGCTCGCAGTCCTCGCAGTGTCTGACGTCGGGCTTGCGCGGCACCTGCGGGCTGCTCTGCTGCTGGTGGGACGGGCTGTTGGCGCCGGGCTTGACGGGCCCGGTGGCCACGAGGGCCTTCGAGCCGCCGTTCGCCTGGCCCCGCCACCGGCGGGCCGCTCCTCCCCGGCCGCTGCTCGCCTGGCTGCTCTCCGAGCCCACTCCCGAATCCGTTCGCTCGATCTCCACTGTCCTCGTCTGCAACGATCGTTTTTTTTTTCGGATATTGTTTCAAAACGCGGATGATCGTCTTTTTCACACTCAATGCCGTACCAACGTAATCCGTGGATTTCGTAATCCACGGATCGTAACGACCGTCCGTTCCGATCGATCGGCCGCGCACCTGCGTTCGGTGTATACCCGCACAAAATCGATTACACGCCCGGCTGGAAGAGCGTTTGCCTCGCGGTCTCGTTTTTTCCTTGCTTTTCTTTGTTTCGTTAAATCACGACAGAATCCTCTCGCTCGGAGTGTATATACCTATGTAGAGGAAGAAAGACGCGCGTCTCACCTTGAGGGCTTCCGGGGAATTGGTGAGGATGAGGTTGCACTCCTCGCTGCTGTCGGACACGTTGGATATCTGCGAGCTCTTCGAGCTGAGGTCCCCGAGGCTCGTCTCCTTCTGCTCGTAGAGGGCCTCGAGGTCCCTCTCGGGGTCCTCCTCCTCCTCCTCGTCCTCCTCGTCGTCGTCCTCCTCCTCGTCGGGCTCCTCCTCGTCCTGGTCCATGGCGACGTTGCCGCAGCGCGTCCGCTCCTTCGAGTCCATGATGAAGTTGAGCAGCTCGAACTTGCTGGACAGGTTGTCGTTGGCCCCAGGGCCGGAGCTCTGCTTGAACGAGTCGTCCGGGCTCTTGGACAGGTAGGAGCACTCGAGGTACTGCCCGGGGTTGTTGCTCAGCGGCTTGTAGTACGCGCCCGTGTTCAGGTCTGCGGACAACGAGGCCACTTTGCACTCGACTAGGTTCGCACCCGAGTTGGACCGGATGGGATTTGGGGGACTCACCTCGGAAGCCGTCCTTGTACTCGTCGCCGAAGAATATCCGGTTCTTGAGGAAGTCCTCGGAGGGCGGCGGGCTGAGCGGCAGAGGCGGCGGCTCGTCCGGTATCTCCTCGTAGATCGGCTCCTTGATCACCTCGTACGGGTTCTCCTCGGGGAGGATGCCGTTGTCGGGGCCGCTCGGCCTGAAGTACGGCTCGGGCGCCGAGCTCTTCAGCAGGCTCTGCTTCAGGATCTTGAGTATCGCCTCGCCGCTGCCCTCGTCGAGGATCTCCCCGTTCTCGCGGGCCTTGCGCAGCGAGTCCTCCAGCAGCTTCGATATCAGCTCCTCCCTCGAGCCCTCCGACGACTTGGGCGAGTCGAGGATCTGCTTCCATTGCGGCGAGCTGTCCGGCGACTCGTCCGCCTCCTGAGACTTGGCGCTCGGCTTTATCTCGATCGGATGGCTCTGTCGAGATGGCGTCTTGCACTCGTTCGCACTCGCCTCCTAGTCAACCGTGAACGATGGAATTTTATGAGTGATTTCGGCGCGTAATTTCGGTTTCTATTAATCAGCTGTCAGTGACTCGTTGCAACTTGATTCATACACTGAGAAAACTTCAAGCTAATCAGGATGCATCGCCTCAAAAAATTAATGTTTTCACGGTAAATGTGTATCCAAGCTAGCATCAAATGAGATACAATGAAACAGTATAGATTGAAGTCGAAGTCGATCAGATCCGACTTGGTAAGAGTGATCGAATAGATTATTGCGGCGCATAGTAAAGAACTGATACCGGAAACCGCTATTAAAGTATACGATAAATGATTTTGAGGTTTTGTTGGATCAGCTGCCAAGCTGTATAATAATCGTTTGCCGTGCCGAACCGTAAAAACTAAGGAGTTACGAATTAAATTCAAACGCTCCACCAGTAAAAAGTGAGCTTGTATCGATCGGACGCGCGTTTTTACTCCAGTTGTCACCTTTTTAAAAGCTCAAAGTCCTCTCAGTGGATAAACAACAATATACTCTTTTGGACAGATAGTCTCACCTTTGACGGCTGCTCGTGCGTCTCTCCGCCGATGACAATGTTGGAGCGATAGTTGTCGAGGATGACGAGGGTTCGCTGCTTCTGATCGTTCGAGCTGTGGAGACTCGGCTGCGTCTTGTCGGCCGCGTGGCTGTTGATCGATATGACCGTCGGGTTGCACATCTGGCTGACCTGGCCGCCGACGCTGATGGTCACCTTGTTGTCCGAGTCCGAGCTCGTCGTCTCCGAGCCGCGAGACTGAGCCTCGCCGTTTATCAGGATCGACGTGCCGTGCGAGCCTTGCTTAGTCGGCGACGCGTTCGAGCCGATCTGTTGGAATTCAAAAACTCAAAGACTATTCGGCTTGGGATTTTTCCCGGATGAGAATCGAAACAAAGCTTGGGGGGAATTCGGACTGGTGGGCCGTAGGAGTAACGGTGATTAGCAGGGTAATTTCGAAGACTAGTACATTATGAAGCCGACGATGGTAGAGTCGGTGGATTATACGTATATGAATATACGAGGCGTGACGTTGTGAATTGGACGATTACAATCAGACACTCGGTTGAATACAAATGAGAAAAGAACAGCTAATCTTGTAATAGTCATAATCCATGCGCGTACATACACACCTCGCGGAGTTCGCGACGGTTCACGCGGGTATACAGTGCTAGAGACAATGGCCTATTCAAGCTCGCGGGATTGATTCGGTTCTCCGCAGGATCATATACACGCACTAGTGTGTGTATATAGATATATGCGAACGAGCATACGAACCTGTAGCCTGTGGACCATGAGCGAGGCGGCGGGTGCGGAGGTGGGGCTGACGGTGATTTTGCAGATGTTGGATCCGGGCTCGCTTAGCTGGCGCTGGATGGCGTTGAGCCCGGGGTGGACAGGTGGCGGAGACCAGCTGGTCGGGCGCATCCGCCTGAAGTGCTCGTCCGCGCTCTGCTTCCCGTCGCCCCGTTTGGCCGGCTCGTCGATCGTCGTCCCGGCCTCGTGGCTCTCGATCTCCTCCTCGATCCGCGCCCCCATCACGCTCGACTCGATCAGCTTCGATTCCCGCTGCGATCCAACGGCCGTGTCGGTTAATTATTTGTTTGATATACGCGCCGGCGCGAGTCTTATCGTTCCGATAAAAATCTAGCTGGCTTTTTCGTGCTGTTGTACGATTGAACCGGAGCCGAATTCGCTCTCTTGGAAGCTTTTACAGTGAAAAACTACTGTGTTAAGGTGAAAAATCACTGTGAGGAGGTGGGTGAAATATTGACTGGAATTGCGGTGATTTTTTTTTCATGTAACTAGATGAATTTTCGCTTTAGTCCCATGAGTTTTGATGATCATATATTCATTGCGAATTTCATGTGAAAATTTTTTTCATCAAAATTTATGGAAGTAAAGAGAAGATCCACTATAGTTACATGAACGAAATCACTGCAATCCAGTCAATGTTTCATCCACCTTCTTACAGTGACTTTTCAACTGTAAGCTTTTAAGAGAGCATATTTGCCTTTCTATTATCTATAGTATGTTACAATGATGAATAGAAGCATTACACAATCGTTTATTTTTTGAAAATAAAAAACTCTCATTAGTAAATATTTCTCTCGGAACCTTTTGACTAGTTCGTTTCAGTCAACAATTATAGACGCTAATAGAAGCGTATTTCAGATAGGCAACCAGAAATGTTTCTATTACCAACAGGTTCCATTTTCTAAAGTTAAATCATGAGTACGCCTTTGTCGGGGGTCATATACCAAAAGATTAATATAAGCTATATGAAAAGTGAACAATATCGCCCAATCGACATCAATAATCTAATCGATCTGCGGAAAAAGTATTCGCAGCCTCCTACCGTAATCATCAACCGGACTAACTTTAATTACGCCGTAAATCAATGAGACAAACACAGCCGATAAACACACTTCGATGAACACAGTCTCTTAAAGAATCGGAGGACAAAGCTTTCTCACCTTGGCAGCGAGCCTCCGTCTGGCCAGCTCGAAGCTGTTCCTCCTCCGGCCGTCGTCGTCTTCGGTCTTGGCCGCGTTGGCCTCGTCGTCCTTGGCTCGCCGGCAGAAGCTCAGCCTCATGGTGTCGACGAAGCTGACGTCGGCGGCGGACATCTCCGGCCGCGCGGCCGATCTCTCGCTCTGGCTGCGCGTCAGGCAGGCCGCCGTCGGCTTGGTCGCGGCCGCTGCCACCGCCGCTGAAACAGATATTGACGTTTCTCGCTCTCATTTCGTGTCGTGTCGTCTGCAATTAGCACGTGTGGCGACGCGCGTCACCATCGATATATGCGTATATACAACACACAACGCCGCGGGCTCGTTTGATCTCGAGCCCGAGCGGCTGACGCGCTCGATTTTTACCGATCCAGGGAATGATACGCAAAAATCAAACTGTCTAGAGGCAAGTTTTGGAAGCGAAAAAAATCAAACGTGAAACGCGTCGGAAGTTGCTACTACTCGTCTCGACGATGAGTAAAAATCGGTAGACGCGGAGGTATATCAGTAGATAAAGTGCGCAACTTGTAAGACACGTGTGTATATATCGATGCTCCGGATCGATTTCCGTCCTCCGACTGTATTAGGACTTAATCTCTGAAGGGAATGAAGATCATCAAAGGTTGGCATCCAGCTGAGAAAATTGACGTGTACATATACGTCCGCGGCCCTATCAATCATCCATAAAAATCCGACTCGATAGATAATCGATATATGCCTCCGTTCGAAGGTTCAAAGAGATGTATACCTTAAGAAAGTGATTCTACACGTCGGCCAGATCGATATACGACTTTATCTCGTGCCAAGTGAAAGGGATCTACACACGTACATCGCGCGATGTAATGCACTCCGTACTGTCCAACCCGAGGATCGATAAATAATTCAGGAAGCGCGGGAAGATGTGGCTATACGATCGAGCGTCTGGTATTTTGCTCGCTCGTGTTGGCCAGGTTCTATTCCTTGATACTCGGCCCAATTTAATCACATGTTCGTACGTGGACCGCGTGAAAATTTACTCCCGACCGCTCATATATACGCACCTCGACTTGCCTCGCATCGAAAAAAAAATGATTCTCATAACATATAATTCAGATTAGTTCTCTCGAACGTACCTCGGATACCCAAGAGTGCTACAAGGAATTTTTGCTTATAGAAATATGCGAGTTTGTCCCTGTACGTCTATGGATGAATTACGGCGCGAGTAAAATCGCGATCCCCCGAACCGATATACGGACGGTGAGCCAAATTTATGAACTTTCTGTGTCACCCGCAACTCGATGGATTTCATCGCGATACTATCCTGAGAAATAGAGCTCATTTTATCACTTCATTATACCGGCTCGAGCGGCGAAGTGAAAGCCGCGCGAATTTAAGAATAGATAGTAATGCACTGCTCCCCATATACCAACGCACGCGTTCGCAGCAATGATTTGTTTTATATACACATATACATTAATTGATTCGACTTTCACTGAGCTCGCGCGCGGCTAGCCCTCGTTCCTCCGCGTGGATCACAATTAAAAACTCGACGCCCACGTACTTTATTTTCCAAAAAACCATACCGCGGTGGCCGCGGCTTATCTCGACGGATAGCCATTAAGAGACGAGATACTTCGATTAAAGTGATTAATATCTGCTTGTGAGGCCAATAGACTCGCGGCGGCAGTTTCTAGATATGTCATGTTGCGATACATCGCGCTAATGGAGCGCGCCTTGCTCGAAAATAAAACAAAAGCTCACTCGCTTTCATGAGCGTACGCTAGCGGGTGCACACCGACAATCGAACGTAAATATATATGTCTCTCGATATATTCTCACGTCTCCAATTGATATTGATCATCTCCCTTTCTTTCCGCTGAAAGTTCACGATTGACTTGACTTCCGTATCTCAATCATACACTAGACTCAAATATACCCCCATACATATCCTACATATCCATACATATACACGAAGAATAGAATATATCCTACTCTCCTCAATCCTCAAAACTACTGCATTGCAGTGAAAATCACTGTAAGAAGGTAGATAACAAATTCACTGGATTACAGTGAATTTCTCAAGTAACTAAAGTGAATTTTCACTTTACTTCGATCAGTTTTATGGAAAACATTTATACATAAAATTCACAGAAAGTCGAGTAGAAATTGACTTTATAACATACTCACTGCAAATCGTGATGTAAAAATGTGAATTTCATGTAAACTAGGGGGGTTACATGAAAAATTCATTGCAATTCTAGTTACTTTGTCGTCAACCTTCTTACAGTGATTTTTCACTGCAATGCAGTGGTTTTTCACTGTTAGGATTCAAGAGAGTATATCGTATAGCCGATGCTGGGAGACGTCAAATTGGCAGTTGTATAAATTAGAAACGGTATCAACATGGTGGCACGTACACAGCTTCTGTCCGGCTCACAGGTGGCGCGGATTATACCGTTTCGCCGCGGCTCCAGGACGCGGAATCGCGACAGCCGGGCGTGACACTTTTTCTCGCTCGTCTGCCGAGGCGAATCGCGTTGGGATCGGTTCCCATGGAGCGCGGCGGCGCTGATGCACACTGCAGCTCGCTCTGCGGATCTACGAGCTGCTCTCGCGGCGGCATGAAATTATCCGCGGAAATAACGTGGTATTTAGAGTCGCTCACTGCCGGCCAGCTGCTCGCGTCGTTTCCCACACCGAGCCGACCTCTTGCCTATACCTGATGCGTATACGCGGCTCGTTTACATTTTCGCGGCTATTTTTGCAAGCTCAAGGAGTAAAAGGTTCGATTCTTCGTCTAGCTCCCGAAAGTATAGTTCGTTAGCCGAAACTCGTTAGCCACGACATTATAGTTGTATTCAATTGAAATTAGATTGTATTATTCATTCGAATTGCTACGTATGATTCGGCAGCAAGATTATGCTGATCGCTTGGTCAAAACGAAAATGCCCGCGAGCTTGACATTTTTCAATCTGCAGAAACGTCCGATCACGCTACTCGATCGAGGATCGAGCAGATTTAGATTTGCAAGTCGCATAAGCAAAGCTCTTTTCCTGTATACACGAAGCTAACGCAATTTTCACTTTGAGAAACTTGGGGAGAGTATGGAAAGTTCCTTTCGATAATCCCAATGTCGGATACAACTTTGCATCTGGCGCTCGATGCCTGCCCGCAAAACACTTCCTTCGGGGTAGAAATCTGCTCTCGAGCCGGAAAAGAAGCACTACTCGTATTTTTGCGCCGATGTGAAATCACAAAAAACACCGTGTGTCTCTTCGCCGAGTCTACACGCACCACGATTCGATCTTGTAATATCTCTAATGCTCAGCGAGATCAAGGATCTTTAGCGAAATGTTGACGCGAGTAATATTTGACTAGTTGATTCTCGATCGAGCGTGCGACATATCCTTCGTCCGATCTTGTATAAATACAAATTGCTCCGATTGGAATCGCCAATTTACTTCGTGAAATCGAGAACGGCGAGTATGGGGGTAGCTTGATATATATAGGCACGAGTGCAGCCAATACACTTCCGCCAAACTGTTCACGAGCCAACTTTTACCACGTGATAAATCATAGCGGCACCGTCGGCAGCAGCGAACGATCGATTTCAATGGCTGCGGCTCTCCCTCGCTCTTCGTTCATCCGGAACTCGTTAAACCAAAAAAAAAAAGAAGAACATGAAATTGAACGCCAGCGGAGGAAACAATGCTGCGATTCGAGGTCAAGCGAACCAGCGCCACGGCTGCAGCGAGAGGGAAATATAATAATAAAACAGCACCGCCGCCGGGGGGCATCTGTGCAGTGAAAAATCCAAGGCTGCCGCGCTCAATTGATCATAGACGCGTACGTGTGTGTGTATATAAATAAATACGGCCACCCGATCTTTTAGCATTAATTGACTGGACACCGGCGTGGCGCGGCTCTCGAAAGTTTCTGGGTCATTGCTGCTGCTGCGGCGGCCGCTTCTTTGCGCTCACTTTTGCGGCTCGAGCGTCTATACACACCACACACGCTGCAGATATACAGGCGGCGTGACGCAAGCTATCGGTGCGCCATACTCGTAAACGAATTATACACTTTTCACGATAATGAAGCAACCGACGGGATGCGCTGCGCGCGGCGCATCATTAGGAATTAATCACTGTGCGCATCGGCTCCGCGCGAGCCACTTGCCCCGAGATCCATACCTATACCTTGTATCCAGATAGATACCTTTTTTTTTATTTTCGTTCGAGTTGCGTTTCGCTAATGATACACGGCTCGCGGTGCACTTGACTGTTGCGTATATGATTGGCGGACTTTAGGGCATAATTGACTCGGCTCGATTTCAAACACACACCCGCCGAACTTTTTTCCTCCAGTCCTACTACTCTTCGAGATGCGCGCGCGTTGCGCCGCCGGGGAGATATACGCAATTTTTCAGCTCTACGTGATTTTTACTCATACTCTAGGAGTAAGCGAATTCCTGTCCAAGGAGAAAAGTCAGTTTGACGCTGTAGAATAGACTGATGTCGGGGTTTAAGATGAGCGTCTTCATCCTAATGAGAATCTTCTTGATATAGTGTTAAGCTGATTCATCCTATTGGACTAATTAGGAGTGTCTGCACAATCTATGGGAAACCATTTGCACGATGAAAGTGTGAGATGGTTCTAAGGTATATTAATCTCGTATTTCGATCCATAAATCCTAACGTTTTGCTTTGCCAAAGTTATCCTGTCAAACATGTTGGATTTAAATCATGAACAGTATATCTATATATACAAAAAGCCATAAATGTAGATATACTGTAAATGTATAAAATCGAATGAATTGACAGAATATCTCCTGCAAATCAAAACATTAGACTTGATGGCTTGAGGTATAAGCTGTAGAGGACCCATAAACCATCTCACAAAGTTTCATCGTGCAATCGGTGACTCAAAGATCGTGCCCACACTCCTAGTAAGATTTTTTCGAGTATGCAGGAATGTTCTCAAGGAACCCAGTGCAAATTGTGGCTCTGCCGTTTCGTGTAAAGTCTCGAAGATAGAATAAATAGCGAGAGTACAAGAAGGAGCTATCAGCTTGCTTTATACGCCCCCAACGAAATCCATGAAAATTCAACGAAAAGCACAGGCACGCAGCCGTTACAAAGATCTATCCGAATAATAATCAACGGGACCGCGCGAGCTGTGCCGTCTTTATCACGCTCGAACATTGAAAATCCGCGTGTGCGCACACCCACAAATCCTCCCCTCGGGACTTTGCTCCCACGAAAAAAAACGCGATTACAAATTTATTCGCGCGGGCTTACGGTTTCTCGTGCGAATCGTAAACCATCACACACACACAGAGCCCCGGCGTATATACACGCTCTCGAGTTTCCGCGCGAGGTAAATCGGTCAACGCTGCGGTTTCCCTTCCGCGCCGCCGAGAGGAAACGCCGGCTCGGATGTGTCGGGAGTTTCGGATTCTGACCGGCAGCGCCTCGGATACATATCACACACACACACGTCGCACATCCTTGTTTTTCCACGACTCGAGACTGCCGAGTTATTTCGATCCTCGAGACACGTACGCGTTATCTCGGTACAGCCATCTCGCGCTCGCTCCGACATTTCCACTTTCTATGCGCGGACGATGCCGGGGTTTTACTTATCGGCGGCTTATAGCACGCCAGATTGACACTGCGCTCAGGCGTGTGATACGCGAGGGATACATAGCCGTGCGACTCGCGTCGGGCGATTTTCTAATGCGTTTAGAAACGTTTCCCCTCCAGCGGAGATGTACGCCGAAACGTTTTTCTTTTGATTCATCGCGCGGCAAATTCATGAATCTCCGAGCAGTATATACATCGACAGAAGCTTCCTCGACGGCTTATTAGCGGAATTGAAAAAACTATAAAGTAGTTCACATCATTACGCGATCGCGTGTTCGATGATTGTCGGCGTGTAATGCATTTCGAAAAATCCTCTGTACTCGACTCGCAAAGTGTTTTACAAAGGGAAACAGACAATCCACACCGCGAGGCCGCAATAACATTCGACGTCCGAATCGGCTCTTACAGCTTTGACCGACGAAGCAAAATACAATTTCCTCGTTGGAAGTCGGGCGCTTTACGATTTGGCGAGTATGACTTTTAAATCTGGCAGCCGCAGCTAGAGGTTCCACGGCCCGCGGATCAGCCGCGCGAGGCCGAAAAAGGGTTATTACACCGCAAAACAAACGGAGAAACGCAAACAATAACTGGCGAATGTAACTTGAGCGAGTGGCCTAACTGTACAGCCCTTCGTTCTGTTGTTTCTTTCTTTCATTCCATAGCAGCCATTGTTGTACAGTCGTCATCGCCGCCGCCGCGGCATCCGCGCGCTTCTTCTCTTTCCGGCGACTTATGAATTTTCATATGGGAAACGCGTACGTAGGACGCGTACCGCGGGTATACGAGGAAGGGGGGGGGTCGGAAAGGTAGGGGCAATTTACGCAATCGCATGTATATACGCGGCGCAATTCTCGACGGCCGAGTCATTTGCTTGCATTCCTGGAGTTCTCGAGCACTCGCTCCTGCCTCCCGCGTACGTGTATACGTATATATACACTATGAGCATACCTGCAGTGCAGCAGAGTGCGACCCAATACGCGGACTTTCAAATGCGCGCGCCGTGGAGAATCGATCCACTCGCGTCGAGCAAGTGCACGTCTGCAGTATATAAGTACGAGTTGGGCTGCTGCAGGCGCCAGTACGCCTACTTCGGTCGACAATAGAGGATCGCGACACGGGTGGTTTCGCAATTTTGACGCGCCGGGTCGCGATCGAGCGAGGAATTCGCATTTTTATCCATAGGAATGTTTGATAGTCGGTACTTATTGTTACCCCTGCCCGAGACATCTCGCGCGGGACTTTGTAATGGCTTCATAAACAAAGTGCCATTTGTTCTGTGGAACAATCGTCTATTAATTTACGCGAGAGGCTGC
>CM037084.1:66344233-66376162 GCA_020882725.1 Aphelinus certus | reverse complement strand
CCTCGTCGAAATTCAATGAGAGACTTTCTTCAGTGCTGGGCTCGACGCGCGCGGGCATTGTTGTCGCGCGAGGAAGCGCTATAGTGCGCCCGCCTTGTAATGAATGGACGATCATCGGTTAATTATATAGATTTATATGCGCGCCGACGATATAACCGAAGATTGTTCGGCTCTATACAAGCTTGGATGCGGCTGTACACGAGATTTCTCAATTATCGTTTTTGATTTGTGCGCTCGCGCGCGCCTTGAATTTAGAATTATGACTGCGATACGGCCCGCGCATCGCTTAGCCGATTTCTCCCGCGGACGAATCGAATAAATAATGATTCGATTTAACGGTAATTTCTCGCACCCGGTGTCGTACATCTCTGCCCGAGTAGAAAATGAAGTTCGTACTGTCAACACATCTTTTGATTAGCCTCCAAGTATAATTGATGTGTCTTGCGTCCTAAGTCCTGCTGTATTCAGCGTATGTCGCGGTACATCGAAATGGAAAACTTTTCAATATTAGCTGAGTTTTAAAAAATGACGCGAACAAATTGAAGAAGTTTCAAAATGCTTTCCCCGGTACTGATCTATACGGCTATATTAATCTTGTATTTGTTCTCAGTACAGTAGTATTGTGCCTCTCTCCAAACAATATTATTCTGCATGGCAGTAGAAATCCGTGAAGCAAGTGAAAATTTCATTCAAAAGTCAAATCGGATGGACGACTATGCAACTTAAATGTTCCCCGAAAACCGTATATCAAAGCTTTCGCATAAAATATTGTATAAATATTATCGTTTCCAGAGTAATTTCGCTCCATCCCAGAATTCCTCTACTTCCGAACAGACTATATCAATGGGTCTTACAAAGAAAGACATAACTCGCAAACTGTTCGCGAAGAAAGACACATCTTGAAATCTGGCCGCAAAGAAAGACACATCTCGTAATTGGGAAGAATACGCTATTTTTTTTATCGTAGAAATCGAAAGAACGCGCAAAATTAATTAGGTCGTATTTTTTAGTTTTTCGATCAAATCAAAATTCGAGCTAGTATGAGGAGATGAAATTCGTGTCGTTAGTAACGATATGACGTCATTTGCATTTGAAGTATATCTATATCTACCGAAAACGCCGAAACTTTCAGCGGTCATATCTTTTAGAAAAATAACATTAAACAAAAATAAAAAAATACGACCTAATTATTTTCCGATTCTTTATACATTTCACATGGAAAAACTAGGTGTTGTGAAAAATTCGTCAACCCTATTATTCTCCCGCAGATAAAAACGAAGGCCACAATCGAACTGTGTAAAAAAACTTGTTTTTTTTTGTTAAATACCTACTTATTCTAAGCTTTCAGTTCATGAATTTTTTTCCGTCGGAAAATTGTGGGACGTGCGCCATGTATCGTTTTTGCGACCAGAGCCCACATGTGTCTTTCTTCACGAACAAAATTGCATGTGTCTTTCTTCTTATGACCCATCGATATATTCTCAATCCGAAAAAAGTGAGGCATATTTGAAATGCGATTCCTTTGAGAACAAAAGATGATCATTCGGCAGAAGCTGTTGTACTGAGGTGTGCGAGAGACGCGCAATACCTGCAAGACTAGGCCTGGCCCTGACGGTGGTGGTGGGCATCCTGCAGGTGCCGCCGATGGCGAGGCCGGGGAGCCGGTGGCCGCCGCACTTCCTGCAGTTCGAGCCGTAGTCCCTGCAGGTGCCGCTGAGGAAGTCCGGGCAGGAGCAGACGAGGAGGACCGGCGGGTGGTGGGGCGGCTGGGGGGCGCCTCGCACCGTCCCGTACAGCCATGGCTCCGTCGCGTAGATCATCTGCTGGGCGAGGACGCTGCCGCCGCTGACTGTGCTCCAGCCGCCGCCGCCGACGCCGCTGCCGACGAACGCGGCGGACTCCCGTGCGGGAGCCGCCGTGGCCGACGAGCCCCGCGATAGACCCAGCCGGACGCTCCACGATTTCTTTCCCTTGCTCAGCGTCTCGTAGCCCTGCAATCATAAACGCAACAGTTTCCCATCAGTTTCATTTTTTCCTATTGGCTCTGAGACACACCGTCATACATTGTCTCCCTGGTTTCATCGTTATAAAATCACAGGGTGCATCTGCTTCCTCTCGGAGAAAGTTTTGGGAACCTGTGGCTTTTGAGTATTCGTCATTTTTGATAATCTCGTGGGAATGTCTTGCTTGATATCATGAGTGATTTGTCCTATGACAGATCATTTTGATGCTATTTTTCATTTTGTCTTATTATCGATGTTTCGTTTTGAACGCGACTTCTCGTATTTTCGAGATATTGAGTTTTTTGTGTCGTTTGTTGAGTATCCAGAGCAAACTAATTTCACGACTAGCTGTTTTATCAGAAATTGGAACCTATTTAGAATTGACTTCATTAAAGAATTTTCAAATCGATTGCAAAACGGCTCACTTAAAGATCATGACAAATTTATAATACTTCTGGAGTTAGCTGGTGACTGGCATAAGTGACTCGAGTCAAATTTTTTGAATTATAAAACGATGAAACATCAAAATGCGCAATTGCAAACTTCGTATGGAATGTAGACAAAGTGTCAGAGAAGTTGTTTAATTTTGATATTGATTTTTACGATTTTTCAAATTTGATCTATAAGAACTCCTTAAAAATACTTTCTCAATGCCTCCAACTCCGTTTTGCACCAAGAGATATGTAGAAAAGAAACATTCAAGTCTAATATCGTCCCACATGGTATTTACGTCCCACCATAAAGTTTTAACAGTTGCGGTCTAGACACGCGCGCGTCTATGCTTTCACTGTAAACGATTATATTCCAATGATGAACCGATAACGAGTAAAAATCTCTCACCATCTCTCAGACACGCGACTCGCTCTTCGCGTAAGAGAAAAAACCGAGTCAACTCGGTCACCGCTTTTCCAATGCTCCCGATCAAAAAGTCCAGATCGACGTTTGCATAACGGTACATCTGGGCGCGTTTATCCACACAGCTCGCTCGAAGTGGAGCTTCGGCCCACATCCCGCGTCACGGCGGCGAAGCTACAACCACGGCCCGCGGATTTGATTTCACGCTCTGCATAATGATTAATCACGGCCGCTCGCGCCGCGAAAAAGTGTCGCGCGTCCATAGATTTTCCCTCTCGCTCTCTCTCGCGCGATTTCCCTCCTCGTTAAAATCGCCCATCGGCAAAGTTTTACGATCCGAATTGTGTCGAGCGCCCGATGCTCGCTCGGAGCATTCCGAAAGATAGCGACGGTAAAAAATTGCCGATTTCTCTCCCTCTCTCTCTCCGTCTGTCGCTCGAGCGCCCGGCTTTCTTCCGGCATTAAAGGAAAGGTGCAATTAAGCGTGGACGCGACCTCGCGTACTTTTTATAGGCAAATCAAAATCAAAAAGTGCGTCGTTAAATTTGCTCTCCTACGTGTGTGTGTGTGTGCGTGCTCGGTTCGATACGACGCACCGATTATTATGATGATACTCGCCGGAAGAGTCGCCGCGCGTTTTGGGGGGATCCGACGCGTTGTTTTTTCTTTTCGTACACACGTAATTTTACGTTCCGAGACGTTATAATTTAGATTTTGTTTCGGCCTTCTTTTTCTTTTTCCTCTTTATTTCTCGGGCCGAGTGTATACACGCGCCCGAGCGACCGCTCGGTGTTACGATAATTGCGCGTGTGCTTTTCGGGACTCGGGATCCATTTAACTCGTGTTCGAAAGTATGTATAATCTTTAATTAGCCCGCGAAAATCGTATAATGAGAGAGTTTCGATAAGTTCGCACATAAGCACGAGCGAAATGAATTTGCGTCTCGTTGTTTATTTCGCCGAGTGAAATCTCATCGATTGCCGCAAGCCGCAAGCGTTCTGGACTCTTAGAGTGAAATTATTCGAGTCATTTCCCCCGAGTCTTCAAAATCAGCGGTTATGGTTCAATCCCCCCCGAGTCGAATGTTAAACAGCTAATCGTTACGGATTAGTCTGCGGAAGAATTTTAGAAATTGATATATATTTAAAACGGGAGATAAGTCGTCTCGAACGCATTAGGCGTATTATCACTGCAGTTGAAAGGCATCAGCATCGACGTGTGCATACACGATGATTTTTCCGAGCCGCGCTCGAGCAACGTCGAAGCATCGAGATCGGGACCGACGTACCGGCCGCTCTTTACCATCGCGTTCGATCAGAGCAGCGAGCCGCGCGATCCTCCCTATATAGCCGCGGTGCAACACCAGATCCTCCGAGCCATCGAGCTGTATACAGGCGCGGATGATAAAAGGAAAAAGCTCTCGCGGGGAAAGTCGTCGCGAATATTCGCTCTCGTGAAATCTGGCGCGCTCACACCGAGTCTGTAGCTCGACGAATCTGCGTTCTCGCCTACTCGCGGCGTGGTTATATGCAAAACACAAGAAAATGGAAAGTGCTCGCGACGCTCGGGATGATTTTTCCCCGTGGCTCGGCGAGGAAAGCGGCCGATACACACACACACACACCTGGTGTATCGGCTCGGTGCCCCCGCACGTTTCATTCATCACTCGCGGCTGACTTGATTGACACGCTCCGCCGGCTCTGATTATCCCGAGCGAGCGGTGGTGTGTGAATTATTGGCCATTTGCATTTTCGCCGCGCGGTCCGAGCGATGTGTGCATATATATTTGCATGCGACGCATCGTCGCCGATTCTAATACAAACCGAGCAGAGGATACGTGTGTATCGCGTGAATCAGCCGTGGGTGATCGCGCGCGAACGGGCATTTCGAATTTTCGCCGTGTCGAGAAGTTGTTGCGCGGCCGCGAGCGATAACGCGATGTGTGTGTGTAATTAATGTATAACGAAACACGCCTCGAATTTTCATTTGGCTCGCGCGCGATACAACCCAACATCCGATTGATTTTCTCTCTGCTAGACACACACACACCGACGAGTACGCGAATATAATCGTATCACGCGATGCGCGGATAATCCCAAGTTTCGAGTGTGGATATATACGCGATTGATATACGATTAGCGCGCGCGAGAAATCGGCGGATCCGAGCGAGGACGATTGCGTCCAGCGAGTGTATATATTCGGAAGCATCCGAGCGAAACGATCGGCTGGCCGTCGATTGTACACGCTCTCGCGGTTAGCCGAGAGAGAGGAATTATCGATGGTCTCGCGACGAGAGACGCGGATGCAGAGAGACACATGCGGCCGCGGCCAGTGCATACGTACAGATTGCAGAAAAATGGGTCGCGGGAGCCTGCTTTCGAGCGCGAAAACTCGCGTGCGGGCCGACACTCGAGTTCGCTGCACTTTCACGCGCTCGCGAGCCGTCTCTAACGCGTGATGCAACCGCGCCCCGATGGCCCCGAGCTCTCTCGACTCTGTGTGTGTGTGTGATTTTTCAGCCGCGAGGTTTTTTTTCTACGTGTTGCCGCGAGCTCATCGTCGGGATGCAGCGAGTCGAATTCGAAAGATAATCCCGTTTTCAATGGCTGCTCGACCCGAGGCAGGATTGATATTGATAATGGGACATTGCATCGTTGGGAAGTATGGAGATGGCGCGGGAGAAATGGTATGGTCGATATTTCGGACACTGCGAACTCGCGAGTCTAAGAGAATCAAACGAGCAAGTGCGGCGATTACAGGAAACAAGCTG
Source organism: Aphelinus certus (assembly GCA_020882725.1). NCBI lineage: Eukaryota > Metazoa > Arthropoda > Insecta > Hymenoptera > Aphelinidae > Aphelinus > Aphelinus certus. The sequence goes on along the minus strand of CM037084.1, from coordinate 66,370,534 downwards.
ATCGCTAATCGTCGACACGATCAAAATTGGCAGTTACTCGAGAAAAATCAGGGTAAAGTTTGCGTAACGCTGAACTTGGCTGGGTATAAGAGTTGAACAGCTGCGAGAGACCGAGGGATAAACACACACATGCACGGCTCGTCGGCAGGATGGAGCCGCTGCTGTGGCGAATATCCGGTTTTAAATAGTGACCTTTGCCAACTAAAACTTTCACCTCGGTATGTATGTACGCTACGCGCGAACCTGCAACAATCCATCCGCGATTCTGCAATTGGGAAGAATACGCTATTTTTTTATCGTAGAAATCAAAAGAACGCGCAAAATTAATTAGGTCGTATTTTTTTGTTTTTCGATCCAATCCAAATTCGAGCTAATATGAGGAGATGAGATTCGTGTCGTTATAGTAACGATACGACTTCATTTGCATTGGAAGTATATCTATATTTACCGAAAACGCCGAATCTTTCAACGGTCATATCTTCCAGAAAAATAACATTAAACAAAAATAAAAAAATACGATCTAATTATTTTCCGATTCTTTATGCATTTTACATGAAAAAAAACTAGGTGTTGTGAAAAATTCGTCAACCCTATTCAATGGAAGGACGATCGCGGTACGCGGCCATATTTTCGAACGAGACAATCTGACCTCGATATACACCTCGACAGTTCAGCGGAGCCCGTGTTGTTATACACGCGGATAAAATTAATTTCTCTCTCCCCTCCTGGACTTCTTTGCACACACACACACACACACACACACACACACATCCCAATTCGCTGAAGCGCGAGATTTGAGATTGCCCTCCCCCTCCCTCGAGCAAGCAGCGGCGAACGAACTCGGGCATGGATTGAGCAATTTGCGGGACGAGACACAATCGATCGTCCGCGGATAGTTCGACGATGGGTTTCGACGCCTCGCACCCGATATCATCATGTATCGGCTCTCGTTCGCGTAGGAGCGATAAATCATCGCCAGGCCGATGCGGGCTACATGTGTATCCTCCTTTCTAATCTAATGCGCGCGAGGCGTGGCGCGTGAAATCCGCGCTTCGCGATCGTGTATATAATGGTAAAGCCCCGCCGCCTAGCGACCGGAACACACTTATATATCCCCACAGCTGAAATCGCTGAAAATCAAAAGAGCTTCCGGGCGCGTTTCGCCTCCAGATATATCGTATAGCTGGTTTTTTCTTTTTCCGTAGTAATATAGCTGCTCGTCAACGGCGCGCGATCGTAATTGTGCGTCCGCGTCTTTCATCGGCCGATCGAGAAGATACGCGGTGGAGGACACGGCTTGGCTGGGTCGGAATATGGGTCAGAGATCCCGATAGCTCCCGATGTGTGTGTGTTAGGTTGGGCTAGCAGTTTGCAATCCCTCCTCGAGATATGGCTATATAGTTTGGCCGGAGGGATAATTGTGCTACTGATCTCGTTTCGAGTGGGTTTTATATGTATACGAGCGCCAGCCGTCCCGTATAAGCATCGGACCCGTTCAAGGCGGGGCAAAACGATTTATCTAAGGAGAGTCCCGCGTCCAGCGTATTCGCTCTGACGCGGAGAAATGTGTTTTAGAAAATAAATTCACTTTGACACGCGACCGTCGCTCATCTTCCACAAGCGGAGGCTTGTTAAATTTAGCCGCGCGATTTTTCTCTCTTCTCCGCGTGGCTAATTGCGTCGCGATCTCCGCTTACGGGGGCCAGCGAAGAAGAGTTCAGGTGTATATATCGTGTCCGGCCGCTTTAATGATTCAACGGAAATATAGCGCCGCCAAACACGTGAAATACTGCCTCCTTTATACCTGTAATTTATATTTCTGTATTACTCGAGCTAAATGTGCAATTCCTCCGCGGGTTTCACGGTTCTGGGATAGACCGATTTATCGCTGCTCGTAATGCAATAGCCTTCGCATTCGTCTAGAAGAAAAATCATGGGAACACAATTCGAATAATGGATTCGATCGTAAATTGCGCCGTGATCTCGCTAATGGGGGTATATTTATTAATCCCATCGCAAATTGAAGAGAATAAAAAAATCGTAGAATCCTTTCTTTGGAACAAATCGACGGCAAAATTTAAAACAGAGAATCGCATTTAAAATTTCGGAATGTGAAAATAGGGCACAACCGTTCAGCCGGTATATAATATCGGATGAACATTCCTATTCCGGACGAATAAATGGACAAATATTTTATATCACGATTTGTCATCCATCGAACGATTGAACTCCGCACTCGAGCTTTGCGTTTCACTTCTCAATTCCTGCACTGGGTGCAACGATATAATTTTACCGAGTCACCGAGTTCTTCTCAACCACGTCAGAATCAGCTATCCTGTTACCTAAGCCAAGCCGCGTTGGAGCTCGTTGAAAAGTGGGCGAAATGATCAAGCTGAAAAGTGCGTGTAGCCAAGCATTACGGCACCGAACCCGGGCGCTTTCGCCGCGGGGAAAACAATGATAAAAAACGCTCATCATCCATCAATCTTGTCGTCGTCGTCGCCGGGCACTTCCGTCGTTTGCCGCCCGGCATCGGGTCAGCAGCGTTTATATTCGCTCGCCGAAACCTTATAATGGGTATACCCGCGCGTTTCGCCAAGCGTGTATAGCCGATCATTATGGCATCGCGTCGTTGTATACGCTTTTAGATATATCGGCGGTGGCAGCCGCAGATTTCCAAGTGATTAGCGGCTGCCACCGCTGCTCATATACATAGTTATATACGCATCCATTCGCGGGAGCCGTTACATACCGCGCGCCGATCGGCCAGCGTGAATACTATGACAATGCTGTCGTTATACACGCGCGAGTCGCCTCTCACAACGAGTCTAACGCTCCGTGGCTACGTCTATTGAATTAGACGAGCTATTTACCGCTCGGTTGAACTTTTGTTTTGCTCTGGTAAACGATTACTCCTACTGTCCCACATTTTCATTTATATTTTACGGTCTCGGTTAGTTTCGTACGTCGGCGTACATCTGCCTGTCTGTCGGACGGGTCGGACGTTGCGATAGGATCTCGACCTCGGTATACAAGAGTATCGCGCGAAAAAAATCTTCTTCATTGAAGATTAGTTTTTTATTTATGATATGGATGGTTTCAAAGCCGCGATCCGGCTAATGTGTCTGCGAAAAATCTGCGTTAATTACGATGCTGGTTGACATGATTCATTAGTCGTTACTTGAGCTTTTTCATTCTGATGGAAAAAATTTTTAGAAAAAGTGTCGTGCAAATTACTAAAAAGCAGAAAAATGATCGTCCGGGAGATAAGAAGGTATCTTGAACGCTCTTCATTAAAACCGTGAGTTACTACAATTGCACCTAGACTATACCAAGGCTTCTCATTTCTACGAAAGGACGTTCGGGATGTCCAAGAGTGTTTTTGTTGCTGACAGCGCAAGTGCAGGATCCACTAATAGGTTTTTCGCGAATTTGGCTATGACAAAATTGTGCCCAAAAAGTACCCCGAAATACGAAATATCAGAGCTAGAGGTGTCACAATTACTGTTGACCATATTGATTTATAAGATGCGACCATAAGAAGCTCCGAGTTTTGTAAAACCAAGCACCCAACGTGATATATCCTCGAAAACTTGGAGCGTGTCCGGTAAATCACGGGTACCTACAATCTTACCCTTTCAAAAACCCTCCGAGGCGTTTTCGTTTCTTCGAAAGCACATAATAAAACGAGTCGCGCGCGCAAAGATATGAATACAAAAGTAATAAAAGCATACGCGTCACCGAGCTCGGCCGAATTATAATTCTGAAAAAGCGGTAAACACTCGCAAGAGCTAGTTGTATTTATGAAAAGATAAGCATCGCCGCGCGGGAGCAGCGTTCTCTCTCGGGCATTATAATACATGCGCGCGGCGGCACACGTTGAATCCCCCGCGGAGCAGCTCGTAGTGTGTTTCAGCAAAAGAACGGGAGGCCGATGGTATACAGGAACACGTATCGATATGTGGATCAACAGTTCAAGTTCAGGACGATTATAGGACGATTAGCCGGGGCTGCGATCTCACGAGCGCGAGCCGCTGCGGTGCGGGTGCCTGACAGTCCCACGATCGAGCGCGGGCCGCTTCGCGGAAAGTAACGTGTACTTGCCAGTCCCGCGCGCCCGAGAGAGCGCGACCTTCGCTCCGAGCGCCGCATGCAGATTGCAAAAACACCCGAGTATGTGTAGCTGTACTCTCAAAGGGTATATGTATGTATACCTTCATCCGATGGGCCCCGCAACGAACGATATCCGACGATTCCGAACGTCGCATATACACACGCGATTGTGTTCTCCGGGTCCAATGGCTCGCCGATATATACACGTGGTAATTAATGGCCGGCCGAGCGCAGTTGCGCGCGGGGGTGGGGGAGCAGATTATGAAAATGGCTCGAGTTTTTAGAGTCGGCTGGATATATATATTGTTGGCGGTGATGTATGTATATAGCAGCTCGAGCGAATAATTGATTAGCCGCGGCCGGGATTTATTCGTGCCTCGATACCATGTCTCGATACTACGATGAATGATGAATCTCTCCCTGCCGGTGGATGAATAAGTATATACATCCTCGATGATCTCATTGCGATGTTCCCGTCGCTGTGGCGCTCTCGATTTACATGCGCAACCGATCAATCCCGACCGGGTAAGGAAAAAAGTGTCGGCGATCTGAATTAACGTATGTATATTGAGCTGTAGCGTTGAATTTTAAAGTGATTCTGACTAAATAATCGTATGGATATGCGCTCCCCGGACGGCGAGGTGTATGCATTGATTCGAGGGGGTATACGATTTACGGTTACGTGGCGAAGAAATGTGAACTCACGTTCTGGTATGAGCGTCGAGAGAGCGAGACACACTATTCGACTCGTCTTTCCAACCGATGGATCATCGGAAATAATTCAGAAATATGTCGGCAACGTCGCGAAGGCGAGGAGCTTTTGCATCGGAGATATTTTAATGACGTTTCTGATGCGTGTGGGAAATTATCATGCTGATTTTTTTCGGTGAAAAAATAACAGCCCAGAAGTAATTTTACTCCTCAATGTATTCAATATTACTATGACCATTTAGTGTCTTTGTAAGAATATTTTTCAAATAGCACTGGAACATAATTCTTAACTTCTAATGACCAAGATATGATTCGCACTATCCGCTCCCACATTTCCAAACTTAAAATAATTCTTTTTGTCGATTCACGGCAAGACTATACCTTGATCTACCTTTTTACGCGCGTTGCCGATTCGCATCTGTCACGCTCGCCTTAGTAATATTGCAAAAATATCTCTTCGATATAGGCTTACCATACCTCTACAACGTTTACAATATCCTTGCGATATAGAGACGATATATACGTGTAGCTTGGCGTCGTGCTTCTTACGCGCATTAACCCAATCTCGCGTGTAAATCCGTCGATTTTAATCGAGATCACTTTCTCAATTCGCGTATACGCACATCCTATCCGGCGCGTATAACACTTCCCAAGCGAATGCGCGCATTGACTCGGTAAAAAGTAAAAGCAAAGATATCGCCGAGTGGAACCGAGAGACGCGCAATGAGAGAAAAAGAAAGTGCGGCCGATCGCTAAATGTAGTTGGAGGTGACAGTCCCCGTGACACTTTCGTATACTAACTAACAAAACGAAGAAGATCGAAAGAAACCTCGTGTCGCTATATAGTCGCGGGGAGGATCAACTCTCGAGACTTGGCAGTGACGAGGCGATTTATAATTATTCGTTGGAGGGGCAAATTTTACCCAGTGGTATCGAAGGAAAGAGAGTAATGTGGATTTGGATGGCTTGACACAGAGTCATTTGAATGGTCTAAATATGCAACTTTACTTCGATCTTATTAGACCTGTGACTTGTAAGCACTCGGTGAATAACGTGTAGAAGAATGTGTTCTTGCGAAGTATACCAAAGGGATCACATCCATTAATTCGCATTCGTTCTGGAGATGGATCTAACCATTCTGCAATCCACTTGCGAGTGTCATAATTCAATTATCGTCATTGTTATGGATGATCAATTGTGAATTATATTTCATGATCATATTCAATATGACATTCCAATGAACATGAGCTAGTTTGCTTTGAATTAAGGTTTGTTTATTTACATATTGTCAAGCTCTTCATGTACGCGCTGCACATTAAGTATATTATTTTTCAGAAAAAAATAGCTTTGTCAAACGATCTTAGAGGGCAAAAATCTTTAGGGAGTTGAAATCAAACTTAATTTTCACTCCATATTCTAAAGTTTCGTCAACAAGGTTTTGCTGGCTTGCCGGGCCTCTTAAAATCAATGTTCCAACTGACTAGGAAACGTCGTCAATTTTTATGATCAATAAAATGGAATGGTTACTCGCATTCTCACTTTTTCAATAAAACGGGATTACTAAGTCTTCACTAAGCCCGATAAATCAATATTTATCAGTGTATTTCCATTTGACAGTTCAAGTGGGAACTGTCGTGTCGACTGCTTATTGCAATAATGTAAACATTTCGATTTGAAACGGCCTACGAATAGGCTAGCAAAACGTTGTTGGTGAAACGTTGCAACTTAGAAGTATAACGTTGAAATGCGTTTAATTTCCGCTCTTTCAGAATTTTTCGATCTCCAAGATCGTTTGACAAACCTATCTAAGAAGCCGCTGTCAATGAATTAGCATTATATTTTCTCAATGAGGCTTTATAAATTAAGATATCTTGAAATTGTAGCTGACATTAGATTCATCTGATTCTTTTCAACGATATATGAGGAAATTAATACGTATGTTAACGGCGGTAGCTCTCGAGTATAAAACACTGTGTATCAGTGTGTATTTTGAAAGTTTTGAAAAATTAGACGTTAGAAAATCGCGTGGGTTGCAAATATCAATCCTGATTTTTTTTCCCGCCTTAGAAACAGTTGCTAGAAATCCAAACTATACAGTTGCTATGGAACATCATTAAGATCCTTCGCCATCGAAAGTTCTATAAGTCGACTCTACGCCGATTTTTACCTCGCCTCCGGGATATATTGTTCGTCAGGTATTATACGTTATAACCAACGTCTTCTACGGGAAACCTCGAGGAAAATCGACGACTGGCCCGACATGAAATGCATCCTGCATACGGGACACGGCGAAACGGCACGAAACTATAGTATCGAGTATACGACGTCCTCTTGGCCGATGGGAATGTGCAAATGAAGCCGCAGCCTCTCCCTGGCGCGCTGCACGAAAGCTCACGCGCGCGTGGGTGAAAAGCCAAGCTAATAGCGGAAACCGCTCGGGCTGATTCTCGTTGGATCGGCGTGCACGCGCTGAGTTTCCCCCCGACCTTTGCACTCCGGCGCTAATGAGCGCATACGCGCGCGGCCCTGTCATTACTCGCGCACGCGCGCCATGGACGTGTGCGTGTGTGTGAGCCCGGGCCCGTGAATGATTGGCACCGTTTACCGGGCTCTGATTACGGCCCACCGAGCGCCACTTCCAGCCTAATGAGCGATTCGCTCGATATACCCACGTCTCTGTGTGTGTACGCGAGCGAAACATCGAGTTGTGGGAGCGCGCGGCTCCGACCTTTGACTCTCGGATATATATTATCCCGATAGGAGCTTCGTCCGTGACTCGCGCGCCGTTTTCGTGCGAAATTCAAGACTCGTATATACGAATGTTTCGCTGTGCAGATGGAACTCGAGGAGGCTCTGTGCGTTCCTAACACGGTGATCAATCGTAGCCATGTAACTCATTCTTCAAATTTTGCGAGGATATGCTGTTTACTCTTTATTCGAGTATGTGTACCGTATAAGATTGAATGATAGAAATTGCATACCCATATAAAAGGTGAATATTTCGACTGAAAATTTAACTCATTTTTTCAGTTATGAAATTTCCACCGATAAATAGTATAGTTTTCTACTATTTTAGATTTGGAGTGGATGCATCCGATGCGTCAAGTTCTCCGCCCGCCATAACCAAACAAAAGTTTCGTTTCACTTTCACGCTATTAAAACGTCGAATAACCCGTTGATGTTCATCTAGTTGAAGATTTTTATTTTGTAACAACTCTCTACCGAACATCACTGCAGTTCCTAGACTATACGCATCGGAGTTTACTGACACGTTTCAAAAACAAAAATTCATTCTTGTGTAAAGTTTTAATTAATATCAACGTTACATGAAAATATGTTTTATTTGAATTATCATATCAACTTATACGATTCAGGAAATCCTCCATCAGATGTTGGTATACATAAGACATTATTTTTGTTTTTATTTATGACTCGTATGATTCGTAACAATTTATTTATCATAAACGGGAAGTGGCAGGTTGTTACGATTCAGAAGACCATACTGTACTCGACGCGTTACTCAACAGTCTCCAACCCAAGACCACCGACCTTTTCTATCCCGTAAGAAAAGCATCTGCTGCAGGTGAAAGAATCGATTCGATGTGGGAGTTCGACATTTTTCACAGTTACGCTTGGCTCAGAGGGAAAAAACAGATGCCGTATTATATAATCTAATGATGAAACCGTCTCAAATCTCAGTACAGTTATATCAGCCCATTGTTTCCTACTTTGAGTCGCTGCTCGACAACAGCTCAGCAGAAAAAAGTTAATTGAATAAGTTTGAAGTGACTGAAAGGATTCCATTCAATCAAGAACCATTGAACTTTAATAGACCAAAGAAAGCATGCCGTTAAATCGAATTGTAACAATTAGGAGGTATAAAAGAGCCAATACAACAATACAAATGAAAAAAAAAAAAAAACGATGAATCTTTATGTATATTTTTGAATTCATTCACCAAAATAATTGTTTTGATGCATAGACGTAACTTATTCACTCCTATTTGAGGCCTCCAAGTTTTTAAACTTTTACAACAATGAGCCTGCAAAGGTTCAAGATTGGACTTCGTTTAGTAAAGTTTCCAAATAGTCTGCTCCATTCAAAAAAGTTTCAGTGCAAGGGAGTTTCGTCGCATCGGAGTTTTTCTCATGCTTAGATAGAGGTTCTTCGCAGACAGATTGCACTTTTTAATCCATCAAACGGGGTTCCTCATTAAACTGAAGGTTCGTTATGTTGTCGTTCAATATTGCGCGTTTAATCCTCGATCCCATGAAGATACGCGTATGTAATACAAGCTCGTTTTAGGAAATCTTTTAGAAAGTAATATTTCATGCGCGCGTTCGCTTATTTATGAGCTGACCACTTTCTTCAATTAGAGCCGCGCGTTATAGTTTTTTTTTTCTTTTTTGAATAAACATTCGCGCATTTCCCAGATAAAAATCGAGGCTGGCAGCCTTTTAAGTCTCATAAGCGTCTTCCTTCCGTGTGAATGTATCCTTTTTTCCGCTACCGCGACCCCGACCGACGTCGGTCGCCGCGTTCCGCGCGCGTTTCCTAATAATTACACACTCGCGCACTGCAACCGGCCGTATGTGCAACTCTAAAATCCTACATACATATATATACAATAATTTCAATGGTATATATAGAAATTCCAACGCGCGCGCGCACGTACGTGATCTCGCCGTGGAGTTTCGCTATGGCGCTTTTCGGTGAATTTCACTATCGTTTCACACGTTTTTTTATCCTCGAATCTCAATACCGCAACGAGTAGAAACTAATTTCAGCTGGAGCCGAGCGAATTTGTCACGTTGGCCGTGTCGAGAACCGCCCGGGCACAAAAGCAGGAAACAAACAAAAAAACGAAATCGTACGCACGAGCGTGGCGAGTTTCATTGGGATCCGCGTGTCATTCTTACATGAATAGGAGCTAATTTTTCGTTAGACGTTCTTTGACGATTTGACAGCGTAAAATCACATTACAATAGTGTCGCGCCGCTTTGAACCAGCCACTCTCGAGCGAAGCCTCCTCGCGTTTCACCCATCTCTTTGACTCGCGATGATATTCAATCGAACGTCAAGGATACATAACCGTAACTCGCTCTTCAAACTCACGATTTGCATATGCACACACGCTTTGCCGAGTCGGTATGTACGGGAAGAATTTCATGGTATCGATCATGAAAAACGATTTTCCCAACAAATCGCAGCTCTCGGCTTTCGTGTATCTAATGTATATATACGTTGATCGGCAGACCGAGGATCGGCCACGAGACTGGAGAGCCGTCTATAAGCTTTGCACTCACCGTTCACTCAATCTCGCGCAGCTCGGTTGCACTGTACTGCTCCATCCCCCCACCCACCCACACACACATATATGACAATGTTCGGAAAACGCGATGAAACGTCTCGAGTGTGCGCGTGCGCCGGGAGAGCAGGATCAGACAGAACGAACTTTCTAAAAGTCGCAAATCGAGAGCCGCCCGGCCTGGCAGTGTCATAATCACTGCGCGCTGCTGGCGTCGTAATCGCGAGCGGAGCGCGAGGCGTCGCGGCGGCCGGTTTTGTTTCCACGCTCCGCTCGCCCCACGACTGCTGCACCTCCTATATATATCCCGTGTCTCGTTCTCGTCCTTCGCGGCCCGCCTCGGGTTTCGCGCTTCCCCCCAGCGCGACACCTAGCTCTGCCCCTCGCACGTTTGCCCACTGTAGTATATAGTACGTGAGCCGCGTCTTCGACTCGTCGGCATTTCAATTTGTCCCGATTTCGAGCGAAGAATATACGCTCATTTTTTTATCTTGGAAATCAAAAATACGTGCAAAATTAATTACGTCGTATTTTTCTGGTTTTGGTGACACGATACGACGTCGTTCACGTTTAAAATATGTCTATTCTATCGAAAACGCCGAATCTTTCAAAGTTCATATCTTTCAGAAAATTGAATTTGAACAAAGATAAGAAAATACGACCAAATTATTCTTAATTCCTCGTGTAATTCTTCAACCCTATTGATCATCTAATTTTCAATAAGTTTGAATTTAAAGTGTTTCAAGATTCGATTTTTGTTTACTCTTTGCTCTGGTCGATAGTAGACGCTCGGAAGGGAACGTTCGGCAAAAATATCACTGCGGAACACTTACTACGCGAGACGAGCTACTGGATACAATTTGGCCCGGGAAATTGTACTGAAAAACATTCGGTCCGACTAATGTTACGTCATGTGCCGAGGGAAAAATTCATCGAGATCGGTATTGTCTTGGGGAGTATAAAATTTTGAGCTGACGTAACACTCAATACACCGCAATACAGTGATTTGATAGCGCTGTATCGGGGCTATATCTCGAAACAATTGTTCACAGTTATCCTCCTTCCTGTGTGCCAGACAATGCGCAGATTTTTCAAACTTCCCTGCTTCCCCAGTTCTTGCGGATTAAGCTTATCGCGCATGAGAAATCGTCGTGAATATATCATGCGTTTATCGATTAGGTTTTTGCACTCGACGTGGGTTATTCCACAATGCGAAAATAATGAAACGTATTTATTTATGAAAAGTGGATTCCGAGTAGAATCGATCCAACAAAAAACTGGCCATTCTTCCGATGGTAATACATATTCATCATTCGCTCTCGGGATAGTCATGACCCGATATTTCAAATATAAATTTATCTGCTGTATTTTCGCGCAAGATTATAAATAATATCTCTGTTTATTATGTTTCTCGTGTTGCTGTTCTTGGTAACGAAAATCTCCCAGACATTCTTGAAATATACCCCGAGCCTGAGCACGCGTGGCCCATCTTGAAACAAACAAAGCCAAGATGATAATCTCGAGCTCCAATAAATTTCAGTCTCAAATTGTAGCGACTTAATTATCTCACCGAGCAGTTAGTCGCAAATTCGTTCATGACTAAGAACAAACCTGTATTTCGGGTCGTTTTCTCCGTTTTCTGCAAACTTTTTTTCGCGTAACAACGCGCGAAGGAAGAAACAAAAACAAGTTCTTCTGGGCGCGAACACAGCGGCTACTCGGAATTTCCCCCTCCCCCTCCCCATATTTCTCCGGGACTCGTGGGAATTGCGCAATGAAGTTGCGTCACAAAATCGTAATAAAAAAGTTGACACTATCTCTGATGTTCAATTTCGGATATGGCTCTTGTCACGTCCACATTCATTACAAAAAGAAAAAACCCCAAACGTAGCTCGACCGACATGACGTCTTACCAGTGCCGGCCGTTTCTACTTGAACCAGCTCGAATTTATCGCGCTCCACGAAACGCACGGAGCTACATATGAATGTTGGCAGTTACCTTTGAGGGGCTGGGCGAGGGGCTGTTGGCCGGGTTGAGGTGGTACCTGTTGGGGCCGAGCATGTTGGTGGCTGCTAGGCTAGCCGGCCCTACGGCCACGCTCGTCATTGTCATTTCCCGCGCCAGCCCACCCCAAGCGGCGCCCCAAAGCCGACAGATTAGCTCGTCTCCGGTTGACGCTCCTTCTCACTCCTGAGCTGCTGCTGCTCAGCATCACTCCGAACATTCTTGAGCCTCACCGTCTGTAACATCAAAGAACAATAACTATAAGTCACTTTGATCTTGTATGTTTATTGTATCTTGTCAATCGGCAATCCATTAATTCAATCGCTAGCGGGTGGATTTTTCCCGCCGTGAGAGGTGAACCAGCTAGACTGATGTATCACTCATGAGCACCTGATTTCCCCTCAACAGTCCGAAACTCCCACCAATTTCTCGAATACGTTGGTGATACTCGGCTCGATGAATTCTGACACGAAGCAACTACGTCACTAGCCGAGGTAACTTGGAACAAACACGCCGATGCATCGCAGTGTACTCGAGAAAAATACGTGAACAACGTGACGATGGTATCGTTAAGGGTCAAATTCAAAACCGACAGCTCGGCGGCGGTGCACCAGTGAGATAATTCGCAGTCATGTATCCCTGACCGGAGGAGGGTATATATCGTTGCGCGGATCGGCCGGGAGAAAAACAATGCCGAACTAATTCCGCGGGGCAGCTAATGGGATCCTTGCGCGAGCAGTACAATTCAAAGCCCGCGAACATTCGGTCGATGCAGTTGCGGCGAAAATGAAATGCGCACATAAATATAAAACATGCAGCTCTCGGTGTGAGAATGAGCGAGGGCAAAACTGTACACGGCTATGTGTACATGGCCCCAGCGTAAATACGGAGGGCGTGAGCAGAATCGGTTGAAATTTTTCATCGCGCGCACGCTTCTCTCCGTCTCCCTTTTTCTTTCGCTCTCGAAGCTGCACCTACGTATACCAGTGTGAAGTGCTTGCGCAGCAAAAAGCAGCGATACGTATACATGTATATACACGGCGCGCGAGTTATGAATTTCGCAGCTCGGCGCAGCGGTGCCGCCGTGGCGCAACTCGATCGCGTTACATCACTCGACAATGCGCCTTTATCTGGCGTAATTCCCTTCGCTATATCTCGCGCATAGCGATTTTCGCTTTCTTGCACAAACGTCGCGCGCTCGAGAAACGTGTATAATTGAAAACGCCTGATTGTCAATCTGGCGCTTCGTCCCGGCGCGCGACGACAGACTATATACATGTATTAAGGTAACTGCAGCCGATGCGCCACCCCCAAAAGATTTTTTGTGAATTTGACTATGATGGACTTGGAATTTTAAGATTCTTTTCAGTATCTTAAAGCTTAGCTCGATACCTATCAAAAACCATCTCTATAGTTATCATCTGACCACTTTATCCTATTAGAAATTGCAATTTGAAAGAAAACGCAAAAGGACCAAATGCACTACACGTGCAGTCAATTTGGCCTTATTTCATAATCACTTGTTACAGCCTATATAGGCTTACAGGGAAGATCGAATTGACATTGGAATAAAATCTCAATCATGTTCCCATTGATATTTATACAAAACTTTTGACATTCAACCCAAAAATACATATTTAAATCATTGCAATATGTCTATAAAAATATTCAACGATTTTACTCAGTCGTCCGATTTATAATCGCATAAAGGGCTTGACAGATAAAAATTATTTACACCTGATTTTTTGGGTTGAGTGTGAATAGAGAAATGAGAAAAGAGTGGAAAAATCAGTTAGTGAAACTTCAAAGTGTTGTAGGAGAATGGTTTTGAGGGAAAAATTGGCGAGGAAGGTACCAAAAATCATCTTTTGATACCCCCAACATGACCCGAGAGCGACTGATGCTCAGAGAGCACCGAGAATACGAAACTGACAAACGCACCAAATTGCCTGCAGTTGCCTTATATGCATCTGGCGGGGAGTCGAGAGTGAATGTAGGGGTCGGGGGGCCAGAGACGTTTTTTTTCCTTTATCTCCTCGAAGCAAAGCTGCGCTCACTTTCACTATATATCGCGCGTGCGTGCCGCGGAGGAAGCGCGGAGGCAGTGCTCGCTCAGATTTCGGCCCTGATCGTCATGGCCTCGTGATTTCTTATAGAAACTTACAGTTAGCAATTATTCAAATGATGAATTAAGTTTAATTATACCGGCTCTTGGTGTGTGCGTCGGTGTGCCGGTGTGTACGTGTGTGCTTGTAAACATCGTTCTACAGTTATCTTACAGTTAGCCATAGCGCTGTATCGGTGGTCCCACGCGCGCGCCCGCGAGTCGTGACTCGGTTGTTGATGCTAAGTATACAGTGCAACGATCACGAGGGCTTTAATTGATTTTTAATAGGGAAAATTAATCCGCGCTTCATTTTCTCGCGAGTGAAAAACAAATGATGAATACGATTACCCACTCGAGACCACGGCATTGTCGAACGCTCGCTTGATATTCGATCGTCCGACATTCCAACGGCAGTGCAAAAATTATATTATAGTCAAGTTCGTCGTTTAACGTATTGGAAAATTACAATAATCCGTAGTAGGACAGTATTACATTTCCATCAGAATTATCTATTATCTCATCTAAATACGTATTAACGTGAAGCAATTCTATCCAAATCCTAATAATACACGTGGATTCTCGTCTTAAATGATCATCCAATATACGCATAGCACAAATCACCACACAATTTGATATCAAAATTCATGGAACCAATAAAAAATTCACGGCTGTTCCTTTCAATAATTCATCCAGCTTCATGCAGTAATTTTCCACTTTCATACAGTGTTTTTTCATGGTAAGCTTTTATGAAAGTACGTATACATGAATTACTTAGGTATACCCGAAAAGTGTCGAAAAGGCGGATTTCCGTCAAGGTTGCAGACCCGCAATCAATTGGCTATATAATTCAACGTTGAAACGTTTTTTTTATCTATCAGTGCGAAATCCTTGGAGAAATAACTTCTAGTTTTCTAATCTATACCGTGATTGAAATACACCGAGGGTCTATTCTCTCCACGATCGCTCCAAAAAATCACTAAAGAAACTGAAAAAAGACCAAAAGAAATCCCCATCGGTTCTTGATCGAACAGCCCGGTCGTCTGTCCGTAAAATTCGGCGCACGCGCGAATTCCCAACACGCTTCTGCCGCAGCTGTAAAGCCTTGTAGAGTTTCCCGTTTGCCGTTCTTCGCTCGCGGATAGACTCCGAAGTGTACATCCAACTTTGCTCGCCATAGGCGCGTCGTCTTCCATACATCCGCTGTTAAAAGTGCAATTTTCGCTGTACAGCTGCAGCATCGTAAGGATCACCACGGCAAAGTGGCCGGTCTGGTTCGAACCGCGGATGGAAGTTTATAGACTGTCAAGATCTCGAGGCACGTACGCGCGGCTCGCGAGGCTCTTGACCTTCGCCGAGCAGCCGAGGCTTCCTAGAGATCGGCGGATAATAATTTCCCGGGAGATCGGGCCGCGCGATACGCGACAAGAAAAGCAGCCGATGATCCAAATCGGACAAACGCCGCCGCCGCCGCCGCGGCTGACCCGATAACGGTTGTTCCGCCAACGGTTTATATCCGCGGGCTTCTCCGCGGACTGATACTATAGCCGCACCGCGAGCGATATTGACGAGAGTTCGACGATCGCGAGCGCCCCATTGTTCCGCGGGGATACGTATCCCGCCCAGTCTCTCGTGTATACAGATACATACAGCTCCTCCCGCTGCGAACGCGGCCATTGTTGCACGTGTTGTACGCGTCGGGAGAACAACTCTTGGATCCTCGGAATTCGGATGAGGTATACGGCCGTTTGCGCGTAGGTGCTGGCTTAGGTACATAGTATGCGTGTATGCTCCCGCGTCGTCGTACACGAGGCTCCTTTTGTCCTGTCGATTTATCGCGATTTCGCCGATCGCACGCGTGTGTACGGGACAAACCAATGGTGAATTTTAATAATTCGCTCTGTAAGGATTAAAATAATAATTACACCGGTTGTTGGCTCTAAGTCAAGGCTGTAACCATTAAAAACCCACGGGCCACGGGAATGTCGTGAATTCCATGTGATTGCGAGGCAATCGAACAGGGGAATTCCGAATTCCGCGGGATTGTTCAAAACAATAGCGCCGTGGCGGAGTTTTCGAATGGGGTGTCGAGGACACGAGCTTGACGACGGATCAACAACGGGAAGTTGGTTGGTGCGTTTATTCACCTTTTTTTTCTGATTGAAGCTGTTAGTTCGTCTCGATCCGACGATTAAGAATATTGTAAAAAGAGAGACCAATAAATATTTCCTAATAATTTCGGATTTTAGTAATTCGCTCTTTGCCCCGATTATTTTTCCATTTTCGTCGGTTGACGGGTTGACGGCAGCGAATCGTCGAGGATTCGACTAAATTCGAACGTGTGTAACGCGCGATTCAACTGGCCTCGTATATGTATACACAGAGAGTTATGCATCCGAGTGAAACTTACAAACTGCGAGGAGAGAGAAAAAAAAAAGTTACGACACGGGCTTTCAAAGACATTATTCACGAGCCGCAATAACTTTGCGATATTATTACGTGGGATTATAATGGGGTCTCAATCAGTTGCAGTCGACGTCCGTGCGCGCGACGTCATGGGCGTGCATAGAGAAACTAGGAGCTCTCGTGCAGTCGTTGGCAATTCATGTGGTTTTTCATCTCTGCGGTTCGTCCACCCGTCTCTCTCTCTCCCTCTATATACGCTTCCGTATGCTAATATTTTTATTGTGCACTCGCGCGCGTACGCGTGTCCACATAACTGGATCCGGCGGGAAAAACTCCGCAACCGAGATATAAAATGACAGACGCGAGTTTCCAATGTGTATATATCGCGCGAGCGGAGAAAAGGAAGAATTTATCGCAAAAAAAACCCTCGATGGAATCTCGATGGGAATATGATTCAGAGCTCGACGCGCGTTGTTTGCTTCGTATACAGTGTTGGTATACGAGATTGTTCGCGAGGGTATTTATAGAGTTTGCCCATATAATCCGACGATGTTTTTGCCCGTAACATCGTTGTAATCGTATGTACATATACGAATGTTTAAGGAAACCCCGCGAGATCGGAATCGCGCGCGTTTATATTTCCTACTCCCGATAGGGCTGCAGCGCGTTGAAATCTCGGAACAACAATGAGAGATACCGCGCGGACATGTATACACTCGTTCCGAAAATTTATGCGATCGCGTTGGATAACGCACTTGGGAGATTCGATCTGGAACATTTGAAAAAGGAAAGGAATTCCTAAGCTCATCCCCGGGGAAAGTTTTGTGGGAGTATACGTAACAATAGTTTATATATGTATAGAAACACGACGAAATACCCGGTGAAATAAAAAACGAGATTCGGGTATAATTTACACATATCAGGGACGTTTATATACACAAGAGGATATCGGGACAGCTCATCCTGCGACAAGGAGCGTATACATAGCCGCACGCGCCAAAGTGGCCATATCCACTCTGATAATCTCACATAATAGGCTCCGGCTTGAAATAAAGAAACAGCGCCGGCTGGCCCACATAGCTCCGGGCCAAACAAGTGGGCGTACCTACCATCAAAACGACAATAGAATCCGAAATCGCCTGTTTCGGCGTCGCGTATCTACACACAAACACCCGAGAGCGTCTCTCTCTCTCTCTCTATATTTTCACTTCCTCGCGGCTGGAAACAAAAGTGAGCGCGTCTTAATTGCCGTGCACGCGCCGGCACATATATACGACTCTCGAGGCGACGACCCACATACGCTCCGCCGAAACAAGCCCGTCGAATCGAGAGGCGGAGGGAAAAAAGAGCCAACTCGAATGAAGGAAAAAATTCCCAGCGTTATACACACCAGCGACTCGCGCGCGATTATAATATGTGTATACACAGAGGAGATTCGCGCGGAGTGGAATCGGGGTAACGAGAGAAGAGACTCGCTCGATGGTCAAATCGAGGCCACTTGAATTCTCAGCTGCACCTCCCCCTGTCTCGCCTATACGGACCCGCCACTTTCCCTATGACTCGCAGACACCTCCGCTGTAGCGCGGTACCTTTCCCGAATATAATCGTATACATATACGCATATGATTCGCTCTCACGCGAGTCCGATTCGTTATCCTAATTTCACTCGAGCTGGGTATACGTGTATATGTAAGTACGAGCGAGTACCTTTACGAGACGCTCCCGTTTCTTAATGGATCGACCGCTACTCGCGCGCGCCGGGCCTTTATTATTGTGGATGACGCACGCGGAAGCCGGAGAAATTTCCTTAATCTTTTTTTTCTTTCACTTTTTTTTTCTCCTTCCTTCTTCTCTCCTTCGAGCGACGGCTCGGCCTGCGCACTTTTTACCGTATAACGCGGCAAGTCCCCTCCGAGTCTATATCGGGAGAGCGAGCCTTATATATTTATAAGTGCTATATGGACAGCGTCAAAGGTGGAGGATCCGCGAGCTTATGGTGCTGGAATTAATTAGAAGGGAGATGTTACGCCGGTGGAATGGTGGAAATTAAAAGTGCCCCGAGTGCCCAGCCGACCAAACGGGACGAGAGATGTTATGCTTCTCTTTATGGACGCGTCTTTAATGCTTTGACTCCTCTTGTTCTTTGTAGAGGAAGCGGAAGGTGTGAGCGAATGTACAGTAAACTGCGTTCAGTCGGGAATTCGGTGTAAGCCGCTCACGTTAATTCGTATTCTTCTAGTTGAATTGTGCAGGAGGAGACAGAGATGCTGGAATGAAGAGCAATCGAAACAACCTTTTTCTCGCAGGTGATTCCTTAATTCCTAATATCAATTTCGGATCGCGCCAAAGTACCCCTGCGTTTCCCGGCACACGAACGATTTGCCAGTGAGCCGGCTTTTTTTTCGCTCGGGTGAAAATTGGAATTGTTCCAATTCGTTACGCGAGTTCCGGCAGACAAATTGGAGAAATCAGAGCGAGACCCGATGACGGTGTTTTACTCGCCGCGCCGGCTCCAAAAACAAAAGTACGTACCCGGCACTGATATATATCTCCTCAGCGTGCGCCAGTCGTAAAAATGTTGAGTGAAAGAGAAAACACTCGCGGATCACAATTAATAAGATCGCGCGAAGGAGGGAGAAAAAATATAGCTTCTCGAGGAGCGAGGAATTCCCTGCACTTGGCACAAACTCGATCCTTCGAGTGATCCCAGCTTCGAATGAGCGATTTTTTTTTACCTCGTGAAATAATAGCTGAACGCGGGTTGAAAAATACGAGACGACTTTCCCAGGATGGAATCCCAAAACATTCGCGAGGTTGATATACGGAGGAGCGTAAAAGAAGTGTCGAAGTCAATGGTTTTACTCGTTAAAACTTCACGTCGCATTTTTCTAAAATGCTCTGGTACATAAAACAATGTGATACGTATTTCATTGAAGTTCGGCACGCGTGAATGTAATGGGAATTTGATCGAAAATGATTACTACGACTACTTCCTCGAGTTTCTACTACGTGAACATCGTGTAGCACAATAACAAACAAAAATATGTTTCAAACAATCAAGACGCCCGCGAAAACCAAAAAAAACCATCGAGTACACGTTTGGGAGCTAAAGAATCTCGGGCCTCCTCCCTAATCCCGAAGCAAAATCAATAGCAAAAAAACGATAGCGTCAACTTTCGTTTTCCGAGTATATAAATTGTCGCGGGCAACAATCCGGGATTCGAATCATAAACTCGTCACTTTCCTCCTCCCGCTCGCGTGTGTAAAAGCGCGACAAACGCGCGTGTCGTCGGGCCCACCTGCGATATATCCCTTTCTCCCGCGGTCTCTCGGGTTTCATCCCAATAAAGCGCGCGCGCGTACAAAGCTGAGAGTCGCGCGCGCGCGAGTAAAAAGGTCGTCGCGTGCGCGCGCCAGCCAGCGTATCAACCTGATCCATCTGCACAATCGAAAGTTAAAAAGCCGAGAGAATCTTTGGTTGCTCGCGCGCAGTGGGTGGGGGATCTGAATAATATGAGAACGCGGCCGCGCGCATATAGGAGCTCCCGCGCGCGAGACAGACAATCGTGAAAGTGTATATAAGGCTCCCTTCGATTGTCTCTCGCTCGCGTATACATATACACACGCCCGAGCGGCGTAGAAAGCAAACGATCCGAATCCTCTCCTTCTTTTTTCCCCTCTCGCTTTTACGCGCGAAGATGCTGCTCGCTCGACTTTCTTCCGCGGCCGCGGCTTATCCGGAGCTTGCAAGCTCGCACGCGTACGTATACTCCCGAATCGGGCTTGAATCGCCCTCGCTTGGAATGCGCGACGCTTTATCGCCGCGCTCAGTTTGAATGTTTATTGTACGATTGCTCGGGGGGGCCGTATGTAGGGCCCCGTTCGCGCGATGTTATTCAAATTTCTCCCCGGCATTGTTCGCCTAAACGGATTCGGATAAATTTCCATAAGGAAATACCTGCACCTGCACCTACGAGGCTATAGTCTCCCGTGGTGTCGCAACGAGCCGAGAAGACAAGGCGATTTCGCGCGCGATAATCCCAGGAACGAGACAAATTGCTGCGAATGCATGAATCGGGGAAAAGTTCAATACGCCCGATTCTGATAAGCCCGCATGGGCTGGGCTGCATCGTCAGATATGCCACGTATTTTCCCCCATTCCAGAGTACTCGATTCGCACTCACGGGGAGAAGGAAGTTTGGAAAAAGGTATAGGAGAGTGTTTGTTGATTTTCTCGCAGGCTGTTGAGACTGGAGAGACCACCAGAGTTCTTTGTAAATTCCACTGGATAGAATTTTTTAAATATATATATATTCATATCGAAAAGAACAAATGTTTATATCCCAAATGCTATAATAATGTTAGATTCAATTTAACGTTGACAACTCATTTTGTGATTATGACAATCATTGTTCAAGGTACTTTTCAAAGTTAAAATAATGAATTTATATTAGTAACAATATAGTGAAATATTAAAAATCTTCATCAGTTGTGTAACTTATACTATTTTAAATTTAGAGAGTAGAAGCGTGCCACAACTTAAATATAAATTAATCATTGAATCCAATCTTCATGAATGATCAAGATTTTCATTGCTTAATGGCGCCTGTTTCAGGGTGGGCTTCGCTCGTCATATGATAGGCTTTTGTAATGGAGACGTCATATTGTTTCGTATACCATAGCGATTTGGTTAATCACTCCTGATGCGCGTCGCAACAGCAGAGTATACGTTAGGCACAATAAGAAAAATGATTCTCATCGTCCGCATCTCGGGCGAGAGTGAAAATGTAAACGAGAGCTCGGCGCGAGTCGATGAAACGAAAGATACCGATCGCGACCGTTGCATCGCGTCTATATCGTTACGTAACAATCGCCAGGACAATCGGGTCCTTTTAGCGACTCGTAAGTAAGAGCCTGTCTCTCGGGTCGAAATAATACGAGCCGCGGCACGTAATAATGAAGAGATCGCGTTGAGGTTACCCGGGGGGCGCCTGTTTGTCCCCCCATTAGCCACGGCTGACGCTCGTGGTCCCGAAACGGTGTGGATCGCTCGTGTATACATACAATCGCGATTTGGCGCGCAATACGCTTGAAAGTCGATTGTACCCGGGGAAGCAGCTTAAGAAAGAGCAGCTCGTCGCATTGTGTTACAAATGGATGATAAAAGCGTGTCTCGCATGCAAAACGCTAAACGGCGTGGGCGGGAGGGCAAATTAAAAGGCGCACGCAAGCCCTGTTGCGCAAGCATCGGAGCGAGACAAGCCAGTAAGCTTTTGTGAGAGCTCCAGAGCCCGTCTGCACCCGGCTATACAACGCAGCCAATGGAAGTACGACAGCCGATGTATCGACGAGCGCATGACCGACATGACAATGTGCCGCGGCTGACACACTAATGCTCGGGGGGCCGCGAGATCTACCGTTATACAGCTCGCGCGCACTCCGTGGAATTCGCTATTTGGCGCGCCGCCGCCGTCTCTTCTCTCCTCCTCGCGGTTTACCCGACTTTTCTCCCATTCGAGTCAGAACCATGAATACGGTTTCCGCTTTGCAAAAAACACAGCTTACCGAACTTGCGCGACTCGAGGAACACGACGCGGCGGTACAACGTAGTCCTTGAACCTCCGCACGTGCAAGTGTACGTGTGCTCGGCTGCAGGATAAACTTATTCCTCGAGCGAGTTGCATCAAAGATTCGTCGTGTATATATGTAACGACTGAGCAAAGCGATGGTTGAAAGGGTTCATCGGTTTCACTTCCGCGTCTAGACTCGAGAGAGTCGGCGCGGATAGCAGCAATTACTCACTCAATTGCAAAACGCCCGCGCGCGGTTTCGAATGCGCCACGGCCAATTATATGTATTGTGAAAATTGTGAAAATCCGCAATTTTAACGAGTAAGTATTTAGCAACTCATGAATATGTATATATATATATTATCCGACTCGACCTGTCGAATTGAATTTGTAATTTGTCCGATATATAATCAAGTGCAGGTAGGACGCAAGTATGAGGAATACACATGTCATAATAGCTCGGTTGGATGAGGAAACTCTACGCAATGTAAAACTCTTATGTACCGTCCCTTGGTTTTAACTCGAGTAACTGCAGTCACACGTGCTAATTTTGCGTTTCTGTTAATCCAACCAAGCGCAGTCGCGCGCATCATACTTCAGTAATTAATTCCTCCATCGTCGACGATTGTTCACCCGAGGATAGCCGCGTCGACGCTATTTTATCGACCGAACTCTTGAATCGATCTCGAGCCTCGAAGCTCCGAGTGTAACATCCCCGAGTATCTGAATCAATCGAGCGCCGGGCCGCCAACGACAACAAGATTCTATACTGCAATTGAAATGCCGCGCGAGAGAGTTTAATTCGCGATTAGCCGGGCAATGATAAAACTGTTCCATCGCCGGTGCGAGCCCGCCCCGTAAATGAAAGTAATGGCCCCGGAGTCGACGACTGCACGCTCCGGGGAACAATGCACCACATCGGCCGCGGCGGCAGCTGAAAAACGACGAGGCGCCCGCGAGAGAAAGGCGCTTCGGAGAATATTGCGGGTGTGCAGACTGTACAGATACATATACACAGGAGAGGCTGTATCGATGCGCCCAGGCCATGTCGGAGAAAGGAAAAACCATAATATATATATATACGCGCGGACGAATTCCAAAAGTGTAGAGTTTTCTCAACTATATTGCACGTCCGTGTGTTGCAGTCGATTTTCGGTGTGGAACGTGCGGGGTGGGGGTAAGAGCTGAGGCGATATTTAAGGATGTATCTCACGATCGTTTATCGCGCCGAACTGATTGATTCATTGCCGCACGGCTGTAGATACCGAGTTCGGAGCGAGAGTCAGATTGTGTACACAGTGCGAGAGGAAAAGTACCTTCGGGACGCGATTCTTGCTGTGTCGATCGATTCGGATATACATATATTGCAGGAATCAATTGTGGACCAGTTGAGATAAACGTGCGCGCCCAACTTCGAACCAAGACTATACGTGAGTTACGATGATCCGAGAGAAAGTAGCTGTATCGATCGATGCAAGTATTTGGGAAACAATCAACGCAACACACACACGAGCGAGCGCGGGGCCTTTGAAAAACAAAATACATTCATTGGGTATATTACACGCGATCACAACGCGGCTGGTTAATCGGCTCGATAAATAAGGGGAAACTGTCGAGGCGGACAATGAAGTTATTACCGGTAAGGAACTCGCGAGGCAAAAAAACTGTATTTACCGCAATCGATCCGCAGCTCCCCGCGGGACAATCACTGCGCTATTCGGAAATAAACCCGCGTCTCTGGGCTTTCCCGCGCGAATCACAATCGAGCCAACTCTTTACCGTTTTGAATTTTCCCCCCATGTATACATCAATGATCCCCCGAACATACACGCGACGCGGCCAAATGACGGTGTCACATCGGTCTGATCGCGCCCACGTATCTCCCAACGCGTGATTAAGCCATCCGCGAATCCACTATACGATCCGCCCGCTCGTCGGTGTCGGGCAAACAGGGGTACGTAATTCCACGGTACCAACGACGACAACGCGTGGCTCGGACGCGGCTTCGGTTTTCCCGAAGTAGCCCATCCAGAAACAGCCATTAGCCGCGGGCAAATAATATAACCGCGCACTAGGCGCGGCGAGCGCGAGAGGACGAGGGAAGTTAACGAACGAACGTCGGATCAATCTCAATCTCTCTCTCTCTTTGAAGCCGCGTCGTCGCGATCGTCATTAAGATCCTGTGCACACACACACACTCGGCCGGGCTTCCGAAAAAACGAAAAGAGCCGCGCGCGCGCAACTAGCGTAATTGAAATAATGGCGAGGCAAAAGTGGCCGGAGCTCTCGCGTAATAGCCCCGGCGTGGAAGGAAGCGGCCGCTCGCGCGACGTGTTCATTTGCTTCCTCGAACCAAACCGAGGGCGGCTGTATATGAGTACACGCGTGTCTGTATGTGTGTGTGTCATATACCCCGCGCGGCGTAATAGGTGCAGCGACCTCGAAATTGCCCGCGGCCAATTTAATCCGAGGAATGCGCGCGCAACTCGCGGATGCGTCCGAGGGATGTGTCCAAATCCCGCGTGAGCTTTGTATATACCCAAGTCGAAACGCATCGGTTGGCTTTTACACGCGGGCGCGAAGTTTCATAGACGCGCGTATATATACGGGTGGGGGTAAGCACACGGGCCGCTTTGATAGCCGCGCGAGTTCCAATGCGGCAAATGAAGCGTTTAACGTTAACTGCCCGTTTTAAATGGACGAATAATGAGCTTTACGTCTTGCTTTCACCGCGCTGCAGCGCCCGCTCGCGGGCGTTTATAAGCATTATTTTTAAGGCTATGGTAAAAATTTAATTGCAACCGGCAAGAAACCATTGCTCGCCATTAGCGCCAACTAAACTTGATGTATACCTCCCCAGCGGCCCGATCGTATAAGTATGATTTTACGTCTCTATCATTCGACTCGACAATTTACGATAATCAGTCTCTCTCTCCCTCTCTCTGTGCGTATATATCCGTTCAGCTCGCCCGGCTATTATGAAAACCTGACAAATTGATAGACTGCCGAAGACTGTTATTGTTCAACGGAATTCGAGCCTCGCGTTGGATTCTCTCGCGACCTACGGACATTATCGCTTCCTCATTGATGTTTCGATTCATCGAGGATTATACGTATCTGCAGTGTTTCGAGGCGCGAGACGTTGCGCAACGCCCAGCTGTCGGCCAGCCGTGTTGTATATATGCATCGCGTCGGAGGAACGGCATCGCGCGACCGCACACGAGCGCAATTATTCGCAAGAGAGACATTCTACCCTCGGTTACTACTGCACCAACGAGAAAAAGTGCATTCCCGACTCGTATATACCCCGCTCGCTCGCTGCAGAGAGTAGAGACACTATACGAGAGAGGCTGTAAAGACGTATATACAGGGTCCCGCGCGAGCACCTTTCGCGGAATCGTTTCCACCGACACGGTCGTTCCTCCGCCAGGGGATTCGTCCTTAGTTCCGTTTTTCTTTTCCCCTCTTACTAGCACGCGGCCATCTGTTCGCGCGTCGATTGGCGTTCAATTTAAACTCAGCTGCCAAGTCGGTTCGGCACATGAACACGTGGCCCCCCCGGGCAACCGAGGAACCAATTATCGCGCGGATTCTAATGGGAGATTTTTCGGACCACTAGAGAGAGAGACGTTTTTTCCAGTTAGCACACTCGTACGAATTTGGGATGTATTTCTTCTATACAGCTCGGATTCGTGTAACGATATACGTGTGATTTTAGTGCGGCAATATAATCTTGATGTTTCGTGGGGGTTTCTATAGTTGTGAGTGGCATTCGAGCGGGGAACGCGAGTGGCGAAAGTGAGCGAGAATCAAGATTCGCTGCACACAATACACACACACACACACACACACACACACACACGTATCAATTTAATAAAAGTGATTAAGATATCTATCAACCTTATTTTTATGTGAAAAGTCACTGTGCCACGTCTCGAGTGAAAGCGAAACAATGAATGGGATATATACATGTGGCTCCGCGCGTAAAAAGAGAAATGAACTCGTAATAATTTCATTGTGTGCAAGCAACTCGCGCTCAAAATTTAATATTGCCACACGTGAGCGCGTATATCTCTGCTCGTTT